>LSSL01000058.1:16142-51382 GCA_001953115.1 Smittium mucronatum | reverse complement strand
ATAAATATATTAACAAATGAACATCTAATAAACTTTTCAAATGGTATTCGAAATTTTTTATAAATTTATCTCTTTCCAAAAATTAAAATTTAGATAAGAAAACACGCAATTTAATAGCTGAAAGTATTGGAAATTAAAATCATCGTCCGATCAAATGAAAATATTTCCAATATTAAAATATAAAATTTTGTTTAAAATCCTCCTAAAAAATCAGATGTGTATTCCGAATCAAGACTCGTAATGGTATCTACGTACTTATAATAAAGATATGTTACCAATATTAACATTTCTTGTAAATGGCAGTGAATCCTATATTTGATATTTAATATTCGAGATTTATTGTTAAAATAAGTGAATTTCTTCACAGGATTACCTCCAACCTTGAGATTTTCTTTGAAAATAAAATTATTACCATTCATATCCTTTTAGATTTTTTATTCAATTTTTTATGAACCTGTGATTTTTATAATCAAGAATTTCTGTTTGAAGCTATCAATATTTTTCTATTCTTTCAAAACCAAAAATTCAGTTAAATAATTTCGTTTTTTTTTCTACCTTGAAAAAGCTAGTAAAAACATCTGCTTCTATATTTCAAATTTAGAAATTTTTAGAAAAAAAAATATAATATTTGCTCAGGACTAAAAAAAAACACCCATTTTAACCTACTATTTTTATGTGAATTTCGACTTTTGGTATTTCTAAGATGCATATTTGGTTTTCTACGAATAAAAATCCGAAATTATATTTATATAAATAGTGTCGTTGTAAATTCCATTTTTTTATTATAGATTTTTGACAGTATATTTTCTAAATCTTCTGAAACTGATGTTTTGTTGTTTGATTTAAATTCAAAACTTGCTTCTAAGCCGAAGACATTTTTTTTTTGATTTTTCAGCCAATCTTGTATATTTTGCGTTTGGAAACTTGAAACCAAAGCCTCTGAGATCCCCTCTTTGTATACTGAATATAATAATTACAGAATTAAATATTTTTTTTAAATATTTTCTAGAAGAATTTGGTGTATTTCAAGATAGTTTTATAAAACTTTAATTTAGTTTAAATATTCTGAAGTTTCCGATACAACAGATCTCTTTAATCTCGAAATAATTATATAACTCGATTAATTTTCTATTTTAAAATAATCTAACCAAACTGCCTAGTTTTGTTACTACCTCACCTTTTTTTGATGGTGACAGATTTTCAAAATGAAATTTCACAGAAGGGCTAAAATTCAGTCAGCATTTACAATTTATTATATCCATTTAAATATGGTTTAATTTTTTGGTTTTATATATCCTAAGTACAATTATTTTGGAATGGAATAGAGTGATTTTTTTTTTTTAAAAATTATCCCATCCCATACTTGGATCTCTAAATCTTAATTTTCTCGGGGCGGATTTATCAAAATATTCAATAATTTTAATGTTCTACTCCCAAATTATGAAATATTAAAAAATACTCGGGTCAAGCTATAATGGTATTTTTTGTTTTATCTATGATACAATGTCATCTTGGGTTAAAAATAACAATTGCAGCCTAATAATTTATACGCCCAAAATAGGAAATAAAAATAGAAAAAATCAAAGAGTATTTTTATTCAAATAATCCTCCATATATGACAAAAGCAGCATCTAGTAATAGCAAAAATTGAGAAAAGGAAAAGTACCGCATGTTATTAATGGATTTCTTTTAACTCTTTCGTCGCTGGTAGGCCATCTCGTGCCATTTTCATGGCAAATATTTATGTCCCCTAGATTTCAATGCAAAAAATTTCAATTCTATTGTTAAATCGTTGAAATTGGCAACTTTTTTTATTAATGTTTAGCGAATCGGATTTCTTAACACAAAAGGATTAGATAGATGGTAATAAAATATTAAAACATATGGTTTCATTTTATAAATTCAAATGAAAGGGAATCACTTTATTTATAAAAAATGACTGCATAATGAAATTGTGAAAAAAGCGAGGAATAATTAGGCCCTAATTCTGACTCGAATCTCGGGTACGTCGATATCCTCGTCATTTTCGTCATAACAACAAATTACTAGAACCAAATACTTGGTGTGGCTGGGAATTTGCTTTTTGGAGATAGTGCTGACTAATTCAGATATTTTCAGGGACTTTCTTTCAGCAGCCTTCTTTTTAGACAAGAAAGGTGAGAAAAGCATGGTAGTTCCACTGGTTACCATTGAAATCTCCATTTTATAGGTGCCCTCAAACTCATCTATTAACTCCTGCAATGTCAAATCTCTTTCTATAAATATAGCATCCCAATCCGATACCTTAGTACCATTAAAATCGCGAGTTTCAGGAGCGATTGGCTCAGAAAAGGCAAAGAATGGAAGAGCAAGATTGATGAATCCGTTCTTGAAATCCTCAATCTTGTGATTTTTGTCAAGTATCTTGTACAGCTCCAAGCAAATAAGACCAGATACAACCGAAGTTGTAGTAGCAATGGCTGGAATGATTTTCCCTGCGATTTGTTTGGTTTTGAATCTATCTGCTGGTGAAATTTCATAATTTTGAGCTCTGAGATTAGAAGTGGCAGTAATAAAATCAATATGGAAATTCTTATCGTCATCCTTTTCAAATTCGGATGGAATCATTCTGAAGTTTGAAAAACTTGATGGGGATGGGAGGCTTGATATCAAAGACTGTACATTGACAACGTTGGATGGCTCGGCATCAGGATCGCTGTCATTAACTTTAATTACCACACCAGATTTAGGAGTAAATGGAATAGATTCTACATGTGATGCAGCTTCACTTATACTATCAACATCACGTGATTGGGTTATGCCGTACAAAGAGGCTCTAATATTGGCAGCTGATACAATGAAATCGACGTGAGTGGGGTTTTTAGGGTCGAATTTGATAGGTGTTGGTGCTCGTTTAGGAGGCGACCAAAACAATTGCCCAGAATTAGTCAGTGAATCACGAGGGAAGTTAAATAAAAGCTGTTGAATATTGTGGTCAAATAGCTCATCAAAGGTGTGGCGAGCCCACTTAATGCAATCCGAGAAATTTTCAGGCTTAGAATCAACTAGACACTGCTTTATGGACTCAAACGTCTCAATTTGAACTGACTCACCTTGACGACTAACTATATTTTCAACATAATCCGGTTGAGTCAAAAATGCATTCACATTTTCCGCAGGTTGGAAAAAGAATCCGTGGAATCTGTCTCTAGCCCACTGTATTGTGTGTTCCACTGCGTTAGGGAAGTTATGCAGAGTACACATAGGGATCGATTTTTCAGGAGGGTCACGAGAGGCAGAGTAGGATTCAGTCAAAAACGGAACAACAACCTGAGTATTTCCCTTAGAACCAAGCGTTCCAGATTCCAATAGTGGTTTGCGGAACATGACACATCTTCTATCCATATACATACGAGCTTCCATGTTATCAAGTGCGTTGGTAACACAGTCAAGACTACCAAAGAAATCATCATCGAATATTTCCTCAGTTTCAACCCCAACGCGATCATGATATGATTTAATTTTCCCTTCAAGTTTGTTGTTCATGGATATAACAGCTTTTGAAGCAACTTCGGATTTCAATTTACCGACATCATACGATCTGAACAAAAATTGTCTATTAAGGTTACTTTTCTCAATGGTGTCCATGTCAGTGACATGAATCATACCCTTTTCTCCCGTGGCGAGACCCATCATAGCCCAGTTTTTTAACATTTCGCAACCGATTGCGCCAGAACCAACCAAAAATTGGCGATAGTTTTCAATTTTTTCTTGGAAAGATTTCCCGAAAACGGCTATTTGACCATCGTACCTGGACCCAATCTAAAAAAATATAACAATGATTAGATTATCTTTCAAAATAAGGAAAGTAAGCTAAATGTTACCTGAGCACACTCTTCTTTTGAAGGGATAAAATCAGTAGGCAGAGATTCCAAAGAATCGAAATACATGTAGTTATTCAGAGGAGTGAATTTACCAGTACAGGCTTTTAAAACCTCTTGGGCAACAAAACCACCAATTACAGCGTTCATAGGAGCCAAATCGCCGGTTGCTTGATAGGATATGGCTTTCAAAATCTTCTCATCGATATCAATCTAAATTCAATATGATAGGGTTTATACCAGTTCAATCAAATAAAGACAAAATGAAAGTTAAAAAAAGGACTTCTATGATAGAGAGAAAGCTATTTCACCTTGTGTTGATTGGAATTATTGATGGAATGGGCTATTTTCAAAACCTCGGAATAATCAGAATCATCAGCAGGCAAAGGAAATCTTTGATGATTCTCGAAAAACTCATGTAGAGCTCTAAAAGATAGATGGGCTAGAGAGGGTCTGTCTAATTTTGCAAAGTCGGTGAAAAGGAAGTCGGGGTTCTCTATAGCCTGCTTTAAAGGGTTCTATTAGGGTGGGCGATTAATTTTAGAATAAATTTGGAAAAAAACATGTAATATTTTATTAGATAAATAACTCACAAATTTCAATCTCAAGGGTTGTTTTACTTGAGTGAAAATCCCACCACCAGTATATTTGTCCATCTTTGAGGTGTCACCTATGCTGAAGGAATATGGACCTAAAAGGATAATTATTAGCGATAAAATTCAGGAAAAAAAATCATAAACTATTAATAACTACCCCAAACTTTGATTTTTATAGGATCGCAACCATTCAGAGATTCCATCCCTTTAACTTCTGAAAAAGTAACGTAATCTCCATCTTCCAATCCATGTCTAGTTTCATCCAAGCAAGTTACAATACCATTTACATCCTGTAGTAATAAATGAAGTTAATAAAGTGAGTGGGGGAAAAATGGAATTAATAGAGGAACTAACGTTGTCTATTGAAGCAACAATCCCGGACAAAGAAGATTCACCGGTTGGATCTTCAACGAAGAAATTGTCACCGAAATCGTTGAATACTGAGCTATTTTGTTATTTGAATGGAGATTAATTCAAAAAAAAAAATCAAAATATCTGAAATAGTTTGAAATATAGAAAGACTTACGAAAATAGACCATGGGTTTCAGCACTGATATAGTATACATCTAGATCTCTACAGATTTGGTTGTAATGGAACTGTTTTTTTATACTGGTTTCAGTCACCACGATAACCTATTAATGGGAATGATGTGAGTTTAAATATATAGTAAATTAATTCAAAAAATACCTTATAGTTGGAAAAATCTTCCGGATTGGGCTCTGAATCAATATGATTAATGGCAACGTATGGATTAAGCTCAGAAAGACGAGCGGCTGTTGCTAGTGCTCTAGGCTTCCCAAGATCATTTTCAGTTAAGAAAAACTAGTTTATGAGGAAAAGTTCATTAGAAAAACTATAATAAGAAATATAAAGATATAAAATTTAAAAAAATACCTGGGTCCCTAAGTCCTGTATAGTAACAGGAGCAGGATCGTACAGAGTGACGCTCTTTACACCAGCAAGGGCAACGTTCTTGGCTAAGTTTAATAAAAAAAAATGATTAGATTTTTTAACTGGAAATTCACTTATAAAAAATGAAAACGAATGTGAGAGAAAACATACCAATTTCACATCCAAGACCCTTGAGTCCTATGATGAGAACGTTAGAAGCGCTCATTTTCTTCATAGCCTCAGCGCCAAGAACATATCTGTAAGGATAGGAAGATATAAATGAGTTATTGACGTATTAAAAGTGAAAATTGAAAGAAACAAACGGAAGGTAACAAAATGAGGAAAAGGTATTACAGTTGACGAGAATAAAGACTTTCGTCAATCTCCATCTCGGGCTTGGATTCGTTTGTTTGAATATCCATACTCATTTTGAATAATACTTTTTAGAAAAATAAACTGAATAAGACGATACTATTTCGAGAGAAACATTGAATTGAACCGTTTCAATGCGGCCGGGCTATTTACCGATTTTGGCTGTTTTTGCCAAAACTCAAAATACAAAATTGGTCAGCAGCATCTACCCAATAAGGGAACTCAATTTGTATATATAATATTAAATTAATGTTATTGGTTAAAATGCTTACAATTCAATACATCAGAAGCCACAACAAATAAAAATACTCTGAACCCATATTGAGCTTGTCTCCAAAAAAACTGGCCTGTTAATTCTGACTGAGCCTGCAACAATAAATTGGTTGCATCTATAGCAAAAGTCTGGTAAGAGTTCTTTATTGGGTTATCATCGACTATCCATCTTTTGGAAATAGGATTGATGGCCTATAAATGGCATGAGGTTGGCGCTGTACCCCAGATTCAGAAAACTATTGGCTATATATTCTACCGCTTTCTCGTATCATATTCTGGCTATTTCAATAGAAAAAAACTAAATTCGATCATAATTTGGAAACAAATTAGTGTTTCAACGATAAATAAATAAATACATATAATATATTTGTATCACGGAATTTTATTGTAAGATAACTTCATTAAGAGCTGTACTAAAAAAATATGAAAAAAAGAAAGAGAAGTATAGAAAAGACTATTATCCTAACTACAATAAGCTCCTCTGCCGGAATACCGGCTGCGTACCTACGGGAAAAGGGGCGCAAACTACCAACCACCAAATAATACCCTGGCATTGCTTCAGGTAGGTGTATGACTGAGGTTACTTGCAGTCAAGAATTAAACTCTTTGTCAATGAACAATAGTTCATTGAAGCTACTGAGCTCCTAGTCAGAGTCTAATTCTAACAGGGTTAATAAAACTAGGACCCTACCCAAAACGTGGGTTTGATCAACATGGCTCTTCTAAAAATATTTGTTGGACGCTGAGATCCGTCTGACTGTCGAACGCTGGACTTTTGCACTAGACTATATCTCAGCTGTGCTAAACGATCGGTTCCTCCTGTTTCTAGATGTCCACCTCTGGAATCGCTGTCCTCCGAATCGCTGTGCGCTATCTCCACTACTTCCAACCAAGAATAGTACAACACTGTGTGAAATTTTAGTTTAGTGTACTTCAAAAGGTACATTATAAGCCATTAAATCACGGCAAGGTATTTCACTCTTAGGGGCTGAATTAATTTCTGAGACTGGAATGTGTAATAGTAGAGATAAATAAAAAATGATAAAACCACAGATATGGAAATCCAAATTTCATTTATCAAACGCGAAAAAAATTATTTCGATAAAATTAGTAAAATGCGATTAGCAAGTTTAAAACGAATAAATTCTTTGAATGTCTTGTATTTTACATTTTTTTTTATTTAAGGGAATTTATTTAAAATAATCTTGTATTGTACAATCTATTTTTTTTTTTGGGATATTTATTTAAAGATAAGAACAAAAATAATTCCTACGAAGCAAGCTTTTGAATATCTATAAAAAAAATATAGGTTGTGTAAAAATGGGAAGAGTTTTTGGAAAGCAAGAATATTTTTAATAAAAGAGAAAGATTAGAAAAAATATTTTCTATATCATAAGAACATTTTTTAATAGATTTTTGCAGTTATTGAACATAAATCCTATAACCAAAGGATTTATTAATGTTATTTTTTAAATCAAATGTAAAAATTACTGTAGATGCTTTAACTCTTTTTTCTTTTTAATTATACTTGATTTAAATATTTTTATTTATCTTAATAGCTGAATTTCTGTTGATATATCACAGTTAATTAATAAATCTATGATTTAGCAATAAAATATAGAAAGCATACATTAAATATGAAAAAATAGACTTTAGATTTTAAAAATCTAGACCATTACCGAAGGAAATGGAAAATAAATAAATAAATGTATTACACTTTAGGTTTTTTTTTCTATTTGTATTAACGGCATATTAGAGAATTTTAAAATAAATATACAAGACAAAAAAATAGAGAAGAAAATTATTAGTTAATACCAATTTTGTTAATTCTTCACGATTTTCTGAAAATACGATTTATCGAATTTTGATGGAAAGGGTTTTTATAATACAAACAAAATCTATTGTTTTAAAGTGATATAAACTTTTTTCATATAAAAAAATTAGACAGGGGTTTTTTTACATGAAAAAGCCTTTAACAATACCTAAATGCTAAAAAAAAAAAAGTATTTTTAATAGCGAATTTTTTTAATAAACTGGCCACCAAATTCCTCTAAGCCTTTCTAATGTCGAATAATCTCATGGAAATTGGCTCTAAGGGTATGAAATTTATCTAAATTTTTGCAATTCAATGTTTTGGACACATTGGATTCATCCAGAGAAGGGGTTTTTTTCATTACAGCGCGAGCTTAAGATCAGCTTTCTCAAACTAACTACGGCTCTAATATTGTTTAGATCACTTTCATACCAATGGGATTTCCTAATATCACCAATAGAGTTATTAGAAATTATAATTTTGAATTTTGATATATGATATTATTTCACAGATATTAAATGGTTGGTAAGAAACAAATCAAAATTTATTTTGGTTATATGGTTAGTAAGATGGGTCGGACGGTCTAAGACACCTCTATTTTACTGAATTGTCATTATTTTTTAAATTTATAGCTCATAAGTTTCACGCTTGGCAGTTGATGAGCCATTTGGAAGGTCCCATTCATATTTTCTAAGTTTCACGGAACCCTGTCTTTATATTCATAATAAATGTTCTACTATTTATCCATTTTTGTTTTCAGAAGACTTTTTGAAAATCACTTCGAAATGGAATCTCAATATATTGTTGTAAAAACTATGGATTTTCCAATTCATCGAAAATTTTCAACTAAAGATTCTCATAAAAAGAAAAAAAATAAGATCACTGTTACGAACTAATTATATTTTCTTAAAAAGAAAAGAATTATGCAGTATAAAATAAATCGTTTTCAAAAAATACAAATATTGAATCACCGATTTTTTTTTTACCTTGAATTTGCTCTTTAAATGAACATATATTACTATCAAGAAATAAATTTATGTTGGGTATTAAAAAAAAAGAAAAAACAAATTCAAGTTCTATTAGATTATCAAACCCAGAATTTTGAGAAAGTATCTAACTAAATAAAAAGAAAATCACTCATGTTTGTCAAATATTGGGTTTTCAGCAATAATTTTTTTTGGCATATTTATAAAGAGAGTTTTTGGAACATAATTAGATTCTTAAAGATGCGAGAGGCGAAATAATATTCTAAAGTTTTAAAAATTGGTTGGTTTTGAGTAATTAAAAGGTTTTTGGTGAGCTTTGGATTCTATCAAATGATTTTGGATAGCAGTCTCGAGTTCATCCTTAATTTCTATTGCCCTGTCAATGTGAGAGAAGATGTGAGGAAATTGATAGCTAAAGAACAAAAACACAGTTAAAAAAATGTAAAGTGGGATTATAAATTTTGTAAAAAATGCAATCGAAAATAGCTACCTCATCCAAATGTACAAAGTGACTGATTTGTGAAGAGATTCTATGTATTTCAAATCTTGATTTGGTTTTTTGTATAACCGGCTTGGGATAACATCATCTATATTGCATTCCTGGTTTTTTCCCAAATATGAATTGAACTAAAAAAATTGCCGAAAGAAAATTAAAAATGTGGGGAATGAAAAAAGAACGATGGATTTTCGGTAAATAGGTCTTTTATACCTTAATAGCATTTTCGACGCAAATCGGGTCACGTATAGGAATGGGGGAATATAATACTTTGTGCAATTGAGAAAAACTAAGATTAGTGTCGGCTACTATTTTTGAAATGTTGATTTGGACATTTGAATTGCAAACGAAGTAATCTTCCTTCAACTCGGTACAATCGGAAAAGGCAGCCTGTTAAAAAAATACATATAATATTAACCATGTTCGAAATTGTAAAATAAAAAATGTAGATTTAAAAAGATTTACAATTATGTCATAGATTTTTTTTCCTGGGAAAAAATATGTAAACCTCTCAATATATTCCCGAATCGGCATAAACCCAGCAGCCCTTACAGGTTGTGGAGTAGACTCCATGGATGATCTTAGTTTAGGAAAGTCATTTTTGTGAAATCTATAAATTTTTTGAAAGGAGGTAAGTTTTACAAGCTTGATAATTAACTGTATTAAGGATATCAATGCACAACAAGTATAAGAATTACGTTGTAATCAAGCCTACATCGTAGCCAATGTTATATCTACCGGCACGACCTCCGATCTGCTTGACTTGGGAGATGGATAGAGGTTTTAACATTGAGCCATCAAATTTGTGCAGAGATTCGAAAACGGTTCTTTTAATTTTAAGATTCAATCCCATGCCTACTGCATCACTAGCAACAAGGACTTTATATTCATTATTTGGGTCATTAAAAAGCGCAGCTTGTCGAGCACGATTATCGGGGGGCAAACTGCCATAAATGACGGCGCATTTCATACCAGTTTTTTTTTCGATTTCTTTTTGGACTTCAAAAATCTTCCTTCTGGAAAAGGCGACAACACAATCGCCTTCTCTAACATTGTTCCAATTTCCGTTCAAAGTTTCATCAGATAATTCCAATTTGCTTAAACGTTCGTATCTTTTGACTTCAACCTTTTCATGGAGCGAGGCAAAGATTCTTTTGATAAGAGGAACTACGGTCTCCTCGCCACATAAATGAATTTCTTTTGCATTTACACCTAAAATAGCATTAGTCCAAGCCCATCCACGCTGGTTATCTTGAATCATCTGAATTTCATCAATAACGGCGACTTCAAAAAGACGACCCAAATTTATCATTTCTATGGTAGAAGAAACCATGGGTGCGACCACTTCACCATCATCATTAACAATCAAGGGCATCTGTTCTCCGTTAGCAATAGGCTGCCTCCTATCTTCACCAGTTACAAGTTCGCAAGGTATTCCAGCATTGTTCATTTGAGTGTATATCTCATGTGCCAGTAGTCTTAGCGGAGAGCAGTATATCCCAGATTTTGCCGATTTGAGACGCTTTACTGCTTGGTAAGTTTTACCCGAATTTGTTGGACCAACATGCAAATAGATTTTCCTAAAAATAAAACATTTTATTTCAATTCAAATAGTTTAGAAAAGTATAAAATAACTCAAATTAAGCTTCAATATAATAAGTGTAAATGTATCAGTTGCAAAAAGACTAGAAGTATATTATATTACCTATTAAGCAATCTAGCATTAGGAAATATTTGGGGTAAATTCCTCAAATCTGCCATTGATCTGAGTTTAGACAGTCTATCAAGTCCGTCAGAATAAGTCTCATCCAGGTATTTAAGGTAAGAGCTAATAAGGATTTGCTCAATCCCAACTTTTGGTTTTAGGCAAAATATTGAATTTTTGATTAGGTGATTAATTAGAAAAAAAAACTATAAAAAGGAAGAAATGTGCTTGCCTTTTCCTTCTCTAAAGAATGTCGTTTTTATAATATCAATTGAAGCTGAAGGTATTTCATTATTTCTGCATTTTTCTTTAAATACCTCTACGGTCGATTTTAGAATTTTAAGAGGCACACCAACAAACAGACATCTTTTCCTGAATACTTCACCATTAAGAAAAACTAAGGAGTTCTCAAAAATAATTTGTATGAATTTATCAGTGATGTTTTGTTCAAATGGAGGGGCGGGATCTGATTGAGACGAATTAGAATTTGCTGAAAATCGCTGAGGGCCTGAATTATAGTTTTTCCATTTGCCATTCAATTCTGCTTTGAAAGATTTTTCGCTATTTCTTGAAACTTTTTTCTCCCTAAATAAGAGAGCGCTGACGCTAAAATTTAAGCTTTGATTCTTTAATAGCGTTATTCTACACCCATATTTGTAAGAAATTTCTAAAAGAGAGCTGGTGCAGGGACTGACTCTTGTGCGGGATCTTAAAATAAGATTATTCATTATAAGATATCCATACGGGAAAATATATATCGTTGAGCTAACTCAGAGACTAACCAAACTTATTTTGCTTAGCGAATTCGAAACTAAAATTTTTTTAAAATTCAATCCAAAAAAGGTTATTTTAGTCAATCAGCACTCTTTTCGAATAAAGACTTGTCAATAACTTGATCTGGTTAGGGGATGGCCATTGGTAAATAAATAAATCAGATGACTAAAAAGGCATACACCATTTGTTAATAAACAAATATACTATCGAGTTTTAGGACATTTCATTTGCCAAGTAAATTAGAATTAGAGAGCATTCAGAGCTATAAATATCGTTAGTGAGATGATCCATCTCTTCAAAAAATAGTGTACAAAAAGTTCAAAAAAACCCCCTATTTACAGAGTAGATTTTCAAAGAAAAGCGTTATGTCACCATCTCTAATTCTAAAGGGTGCAGTTTTTTTAGGGGCTACCGGAATCGCGTTGGGAGCTTATGGCGCTCATGGTCTGGGGAAATTGCCAGGAATAACCCCCAAACAAATCGAAAGCTGGGATACAGCCAGCAAATATCAGCAGTTCAGCGCAGTTACCATGCTTTCCCTTTGTGCTTTATCTGGAAATAATATTCTCAATATTAAACATTTGAAATCAAGCTCGGTACTAATATTTGCAGGGACTATAATGTTTTCTGGATCGATTTATTGTTTGGTTTTGAATAAGGAACGTTTCAGGTCTTTGGGCCCGATAACACCCATCGGTGGGTTATCCATGATTGTGGGTTGGCTTGCTCTTTTATTTTAAATCTAATGGGAATGAGGGTTTCATCAACTTTGGAATCTTTCTCTCACTCGAGCTTTTTTCTTCTTCCAACTAGATATCACAATTCATTTCTTATAATAATTCCCTTGAATTATTCTAACTGAAAATATAAAATTTGATATGAATCTCTCACGATTCTCTCACCTCTCTTAAATGCTTCTGTGTTATCTATTAATGAGATTTGTGGGCTGATTATTGGTTTTGCTGAACTTAATTGGGTAACCCATGGGTTTTACCTTTTTTTGAAATCTAACATGCATAAAAACTTAAATCTAAATAATTTTTTCTGAAAATAATTGAAATCAGAAGTACTGTATTAACATTATTAACTCACTTTTTTTCAAAAGAATACTTACATTATTAAAAATTGCTAGGTGGTAGAATCTAAAAAGCGAATAGAATTGGTTGTCGGGTTTTCCAAAGTGTAAATTATTCATTTCAAAATTAGTACATTTGAGCTTGGACAAAAGTATGAGAAAGAGAAAAAATTAAGCACATCTGTTCATTAATAATATCGATTTCATTTGAAACTTAGAAAATTTACAAACTTCTGTTTAAATGCTCCATGAAAATTAATTCCAAATATTTAAACAAGCTCTAAAATACTAAATGGAAATTTTTAATTTGATTTGATGAGTATGATGGCATCACAGAGTACGACTGTATCTTTTATCAATATATTTTTCTTTCTAAGACCAAACTATATTATTGAGTTGGAAAAATATTAAATTAGCTTCATATAATTAAGCATTTGAAAAATATAATAAAGACTGCAGCGTATATAAACAGGTCGATGATTAATTCGTATTACAAGATAATAGGAGATATATTAAGCGTTACGATCTTATTAGGTAAAACTAAACTGAAATCTAAACTAATATAATAAAGTAAAATGTTAAACTATAGAAATTTTATGATTAAGACTGTGAAGTACAGTTTAGCGATAAATTATCATCTTTCAGCAAAGGTAAATGGGGGCGATGGGTGGGACTTGATATGTCCCCTATTATCGTATAATATGAATTAAACATAGCCCTAAAGGGCTCGATTAATTCTAACATTATACATCAAATCGTAGACATATTAAGTCAATTAAAATTATAAAACGTACTCTGGCAAGCTGTTCATAGAATTTCTTGTGGGTAGATAGTATGTATCAAATATCAAATATTTTGACCAAAAGGTGTGGGAAACTATTTAGTCTGGGGTTACACCGGAGTTTGCTGCCAGTGTAGCCCCGATCGCTTGACCCTTTGGTATGGGTGCGTCCGGTCTTGATTAATTAGAACCGAAATTATGTGGGTGTATCTAGTAATAACGTCCACCGAAAGAGGCTTGTATTTGTCACTAATTAATCTGATGATTCTATTTACTACCATGTGTTTATTGTTTGCGTGCGGAGTAGGACAAATATTGCGTGAAATTTTTTCTTTATAAAAAATATAAGCCCGTATTGGGCACATAACAGGGTCAGAGTACACGTTTATCTGACATGGATTTTCTTCTGGACGTCTACCTCGGTTTTCCTTATGCGCTATTATTACCAAGTAGAGTATTCCTGTTTCAACTCTGCTCCTGGCATCGTCTATATGATGAATTTCACTGACTCTTAGGAATGCTGTTACTGCTAACAGCCAACATATTTTAGAGGTGAGATTCTTAACCGAAAGTTCTTCAGTCGGTCCCCATTCTCTAAATTTTCTTAGAGCCGGAGTTATTTCAATCTCTGATCTCACGAAAGATAGTATTGAATATTCGTCCAAAGATTTCAGAAATTCTGAGAACATGGTATTGTTTGATATTTCCTCTCATTTGTCAGTCTTAGTGAGTATTGCGGATTTTTAGTCTCTTGTCGTACCCGAATTTAGTTTCTACTTCTTAAATAGCTCGACTAGATACTTGATTATTTGGTATGCACATTTTGGTGCATTTAAATCATTAGATACTCTCCATTCTAAAAAGAACTGTTTTATAGCACTGTATCTGGATCGAAGTTTGATAAATCTTTCGTTATAAAGAATACAGTCAATATTGTAATTTCAGAGACCTTGATCTTTGAGAAAACTCCGCTGATACTCAGAGCGATCAATTTCCATTGCTTTTTGTTTTAGAGCAGAAAATTTCCGCTTTTTGGATTCGGAATTACTGTGAGTGCTTGCATGAGAAGAGGCTGGGCAACAGAAAGAGACATCAGATCTGGGAGCCATAATGCCGATTATCACATTGGAGTCACTATAGTCATAGTTATTTGATCTCGCCGTACATTCTGTACCGTCTAAGGTATTAGATTCCTAGGTGGGAATACGTATGGATTTTTGAACTCTTTCCATTTGAATTCCAGGGAAATCTGTCTTAAGCATTTTTATTCTTGGAACCAGTTGAATTACTGTTTCACATCCCTGCTCTGTTTCGATGCAAACAGATAAACATCATGTAGACCACAGACCATAGATCGAGTTCAGTATGTCGAAGGTTTCTTGAGACAGGGGACATTCTGATTGAGCAGTCAATCTGCCTGGTGCGTCTGATGGGTTCAGCACTGACGGAACATATGTCACTTGTGGTCGAATATCGGTCTTCAGACAGTGTTACCGGATCTCTTCTGATATTACCGGTAGTTTGAGGGATTTCGCTCCCCCGAATTTCCTCACATACGAGATTTTAGTTGTGTTGTCTAAGTATGCTAACACCGATCTCGCCACAAAGCTCCAAATTTTGAGTGCGTATAGAGCTTTGAGAAGTTCCTTGGGGTTGGTGTGCATCATCACCTCCGATTTTGTCCATAATACCGGGTATTTCTGATATCTCGCTACTATACTCCTGGCAGAGTCGCTGTAGTCTGCGAAAGTTTTTATTTACGGACTCTCGGGCAAGAATGAGAGCCCGTTACACGACTTCATTTGATTCTTCCAGAACAATAGGTTCTGGATGGCTGTTTTATTTGGAATCACTGTCATTTCAATGATTTCAAAATCGATAGACAATGATTCTTTAGTTTTAGGGGCTGTAGAAGCGTAAGAAGTCATGTTATAAAGGCTATATACATCGATTGGATTTTCCTAATAAAGCTCTACAGATATTTCAATGTCGTCTGGCCAGGGTTCAGTAACTTGCTGTCTTCTTTTCGGGGATACCTGAACTTGGTAGACGGCGCCCTGAGTGTCATATCTGTGGTGTTTATAACCATCCCCAGGTGTGTAATAGATTGGGATGGGGAAGTTTACAATTTTTCGTCGTTGACCTTGAAGAAAAGCTCCCATATCTTGGAACATAGCTTGGAGTATGCCTTGTGTGCTATAACTACACACTCCTCCTTGGAGGCTCCTATGCTTAAAAGATCGTAAGAGTAAGCTGAGACTCGCATTTCGCTTGATCTGGCTAGTTCAAATGCAGGTCAAATGATCTTGGCGTAAACCAATGAAATCAGTGATAGTCTGAATGGAAAAACAAGAAACTTGAAGCATCGGCCTTTCCAATGAAACTTGAGATGTTTTTGACACTTCTTGTAGACCAGGGTATGCATGAATGCATCTTGGAGGCTAAAGAAGTCATTTAATACTTTCGACGGAACATCCTGCAGATTGATGAAAGAGTTTTTACTTTTAATTTTTCTCTTATAAATGCATGTTGAGCTTGCGGGGATCTAGATACTGACACGAGACACCAGCACTTATTCTGGATCTTGAAAAGAGGATTTTAGAATCACGATCTTCTTAGTTTTATCTCTTCGACGGCTTGCTTCAATAGCTAGGAAGAAACTTCGTTTGAAAAAACCTTGCTTGCATTTTGACTCATCTCTCTTTTTTCTGAAGACGGATTCGAAGTCAGATAGTTTAGTTTCTTAAAAAGGATCCTGAATCCCTTTGAAAATATGCTCTGAGTCCAAATGCCGCCCGTTATCTTTGATCAACTAGCATTGAGAGTACCTAGGCAACCTCCTACAGATGGTCACTGTTTGGTATCTACTGATACCCCTTCAAGCGGCCGCGACCCCTTCCGAAAAAATTTGAAATTCAGATGAATTTCTTATTTGAGGAGATGGAGTCTGCGGTGGATGCACATCGTTACTTTGAGCCGTAAAATTGTTGCTGCTGTACGAATCATTTGTGATTGTAACCTGATGGCACTTGCAAAAGGTCTGAATTTTCATTAGTTTAACTGCAGACTTCTTTGTGATGAGAGCGTCTAGCATTTCTCGATCTATAAGAGGTCTCTTTTCATACTCAATGAAATTATTAGACTTTCCTAGAAGATCCTGTCCTCAATTAAGGTTATTTAACCTCGCTTGTGTTACGATTGTCGTTATTTCAGCTAGGGGCGCTCTCATAATGCTGGAAAACAAGACATCAGTATCTTCGGAAATAATTTTCCCTGGATTCTCCTAAATTATAATATGGAAGTGGTAATCAATGGTCTTTTTTCCTTATACAACGCTAACCGTATTCCATACTGAGCAGAATTAGTCGTTTTACTATGTTCGACGCTGTATATTTCAACTGCGGCGGGATTAGTTCATAGAACTTGTCATGGAGCAATATTCTAATGCATTCTTGCGTTTATTTTTTTTTATGAGAACCTGAAGTAGTATTCTTCAATCAATGGGATTTAATTATTTATTTATGGATAGACTGTGAGATCGGTGACAGGGGTCCTTGCTGTAATTTAAGGATATTCTAAATCAACTTTAAGCCCCTTTTCTCTTATCAGTTGGTTAATAATTTCAATCAGTGCCTTAATTTTTTCCTGAATTGATGCAGCTTGAGCTTCAGTCTCTTTTTCCATCTTTTTAGTTGATTTTATTATAATTTTTGTAAAAAAAAATCTTTTATCTGGTAGAATATCTTTGCGAAAGAAAAGATGATAAGGATATCGTTAAACTGTACTTTAAAGTGTTAATCATAAAATTTCTTAGGTTCAATATTTCACTTTATTTTATTGGTTTAGATTTCGATTTATTTTAACCCAACAATTTTTTAACGGTAAATATATATCCTATTTTATGTTTAATATATTTTCCCTTTTGCACACCTAAAAAAATATTGTTTGTGATCAACTTTTTATTTTTACCAATAGAAACAATAACAAACTTTAAGATTTTTGTATCAAAACTTATTACTGCCACAGTGCCTCAAAATTTAACAATTTTTCTGACCCAATGGAAATTTCAACAAATAGAACCACAACCCAATGATAATTGAAAAAAAAACTATCTTCTATAAGCCTCTTAGAAATGCGAAAACATAATTAAAACATAATAAAACTTCTAATAGTACACATCGAAAAGGGATGGGGGAGGGGGAGGGGGGTTTAGATAAAATATTAAAATAATCCTTTAGTCAATATCCTCGATGAGTAGAGCTGTTAAAGCGGCAGAGGTGATTTGGATGAAATTTTTTTCACTTTTTTTAATTTTTTTAAATAGTTTTCAAAACTTTTCATTAGATTTAAAATATATTTCACACACATATATATGAATTAAAATAAAAAAGATCTCAAAAAGAAAAGTTAAAAATATAAACTCAACTTTTGGACGCCTACGCCCAAGTAGACCCGTTCATAAGTGAGCAGAGGTCGTAAAAGACAGAACGACAGTGCTGGATAAACTACCCGCCCAACTTCCCCTTAGGATTACACAGCTCAAAAATTTATATATACATCATTTATGGAAATGGTAACAGGGGTAAATCCAAAGAATTAAAACTCAATAGGATGAGCCCCTTTCAAGTTGGAGTGTCATATAAAAAACATGAACCGAGAACTGGAAGAAAAATCCGTGTGGATAATACTTCAAATATCAGAAAACAAATGTGCTTCAAAATAGACCCCAGAAGAAAGGTTTTTTTTCTTAAATTTAAAAACGAAAATTAAAAAAACCAACCAAAAGTAATAAAAATAATACATAAAAGCGAAAAAATAAAATTTCTTCAAACAATTGATTATAATGAAAATTATAAAAACATAAATATATCATCATATAACGATTTTAATATGCGGTACGTAGCTCCAGTAGCATACGATGAACTATCAAAAGTTGGTGAGGTACTAGAAATCATAGCACTAAAACATTATAAGTTAAATATATATCTATAGAAGAGTATCAGGATATTATTCAAGCTAAAACTTGAAAAAAAAATAACTAACTTTCTAACTTAATGGAAATAAAGGCCTCCCTAGTATGCATGGAGCCACCTCCGTTATGTACATACTGCAAGAAAGAGAGCTGTTTGAAACGAAAATGCGATGGTCTATTATTTTTTTTTTCCAAAATCCAAAACAATCCAAAACTGGAAAACCCCACAAAAAATTGAAAAAAAATATTGGAAATTAAGAATCAGAATAAAAAGTCACATTCAAAACGAGAAAATATATAACTCTTTAGGTGAATTAGAAAATATCGCTGAAATAAATATAAAGGAAAAAAATACTCATGAAATCTCAATTAAAACTTACAGAGAAACTGAAAGGTCTCAGAGATACTCCATGTACCATGTCATTCATTTAACCATAAATGAAGAGCATAAATTAAAAGTTGGAAAAAATTTAAATCTCTATAATAACGGAACCCCCACCCCTCAGAGATAAAAGAAAGGAAAAATATATATCAATAATATATATATAATAAACCTTTAAACTACCAATTTTAGAAAAAAAGACGAAGTAGAATCTGAAGACGAACCCAGAAGAAAAAATTCCTTATACCTAGATAGAATCCATTCCAAGGAAAGCAACTTCAAACAAAAACTTAATGAAAAAGACAAATTAACCCATGCAAGTTCTCCATGCTAGAAAAAAAAAAGCTATCTAAATAAAAATTAATAATAAATAACAAGAATAGCAATAGCATTAAAAATAAATTAAGAAATAAAAAGTCAAATCCTCCAAATAAAGTTACTTAAAATTTAGGCAAATCACCCATTACAAAAAAACGTTTAGGAATCATCCATTCAGTTTCGGAAGTCGAAATAGACATCCCTGAAATACCGGGTGATATTATGGAAATAATTAAACCCCAAATTTTATAGAAAACTTATTGAAAGCTGGGTATATAACAAATAACGATATATTAACAAAAAAAAAAGATTCAGTAAAAATAACCACACTTAAATTGAAAGAAATATCAGATAACAAAAAAAAAAGTCTTCACCTACCCAAAAAATTCTAAAATCAGATAATTTTTGTCTACAGGAAACAAATATTAAAGATAAAGATAAAGATAAAGAGTTCTGGTCGAAATATTGGATGAAAAAAGTCATATTACTAAATACACAGCCACTATAATAATTGGAGAAATTTATGAAATTATTAATACTGTAAACTTATTTGGAGGATGTATATCAATAGTGACCGTCAGAAAAATAAAAATTGGAATCATAAAAATAATAAATAGATATTTTTTGAATAATGAAAGAGACAGAATAATAATTTTTTACTTTCTGGATTACCATCTAATGAAAAAAAAGCCCTAACGAATAGAAGGTTATGTTGAGAGATTTCAACATGGTGGAGGATGAAATCAGAGACAGGTATCCTCAAAAAAAAAGAGGAAATTTTTAGAATATAAATTCCGAGCTAACGGTAAATCACACACTAAAAAATTTATTTATTTCACTGAATCCCAATAGAACATAATACACATCAAGCAACTAACCTGGGAGTCAAAAATCTAGAATATATTATATATTAATACCGAACGAAACTCTATATAAATTCTCGATGACAATTATAGAAGAAACGGGTTTAACTGATCACAAAAGAAAATTCCGTACAGATTAATGATTGGCCAACAGGAAGAAAAAAAAGGAAAAAAGATAACTGGAAGTTGAACATGAAACTTCTTGAGAAAGAATACCTAAATAATATGATAGTCCATAAAGCTGTGTCTTTCGAAAAAAAATAATTAATTGAGCAAAACTCAAAACAGATTGTAAAAAAAATTTCATATCTCTATCAAACAGAACCCATGTACAATATACAATTAAAAATCTAGAGATAAAATAATAGGTTATAAAATATACTGCTAAATGAAGATAGATCCAATGAAAAATCACGATAAAAATATGAACATGAGGTTCTAAACAACAATAAAAACATCAAAAAACTGGACAGTATAAGATTATGTGGTGTCATTTTTAAGTCCAGAACTAATTTAAAAGAAAGAAAGAGAAATAAAACAAACATTTCTACGAAATTCTAAAAAATCGAGAGAACTACAACCATATTGGATCTCTTTAAACGAAAAAGGTAAAATAAAAACAGATACCAACCAAATAGAAAAAATAATCAGAGGTTTCTAAAAAAAATTATTCGATAAAGAGACCATATAAAAAATAAGTCAGACAGCAAAGAGTGACATTGTACATCCAAAGGAAATTAAACCCACTTTAAAAGGAAATATTGGAATGTGATATCCTTATGATCAAAATAGAGGAAACAATAAATTAATCCCCCAGTAATAAATCTTTGGGTTCATACGGCCTATCTTTTGATTTCTAAAATTAAAAGACCGAAATTTCAAAATTTTCTATTGGCTATCTTTAATGAAACCGAGAAAATGAGAGATTAAAACGGAATTTCGGTAGTCTTTATAATAACATTGATAAAAAAAAGGAGATGCTATTGGTATAAAGAAATATATTCCGATTGCGCTATCTAAAAAAAAAGAAAAATTATACACAAAAATAATATCTAAGAGGACTCAGAAAGTTTTGGGAAAAATTATTTTCTTCAATCTATTAGGTTTGATAAAAGAAAAAAGCACATTTGAAAATTAATTGGCATCAAGTTTTCTAATGGAAATCAGCAAAGAAGGTACAGAAAAAACCAAAGGCTACCTAATAATTTTTATTCAAGAAAAATCTTATCATAGAGTAGATTGAGAATAAATATTCAGTTGTTTGATAGAAATCGGGTTAGGATAAACTTTATTTATAGATTAATAAATATATATTACAAACCAAAAACTAGATTCAAGGTAAATGCGGTTCTAACCAATCCAAATAATATCATATGGAGGTTGAGAAAGAGAGACCAATCATCTCTATTATTATCTATATAATAATTGAACCACTGCTACTACACCTGAGGAAGGAGCTGAAGGGAATATATTTAGCTGTTAACCAATTTATTCTATTGGTGTATGCGGACGACTTACTGATTGAAATAACGATAAATTAAGACAATAATAGATTATTATTGGCCCTCTAATATCATTCGCTAGAATCTAACACAGAATTAAATCAAGAAAAAAAAATTCATTAAAATAGGCCACATAAAAAATCCGCCCAGTAACATTCAAGCAATAGGCTCGGAATAGGCTTTCTAATATCTGATAATATAGTCCGATTTCAATGTTATAAACACGAATAAATAGCAAAAATTATTGGATAAAAGCTATCTAAAAAAGGTAAAAACTATAAAAAATGAAATTACCGATAAAATTGAAAGTTTTAAAATCGAACACACTTAATCTATCAAAACTAATATACCCAGTTCATTTAACTTCATTCGAAAAATCGCTTGTCTATAAGACCAAAAAAAAGATGAGGGATTTATATGGTTTGATAGAAAAATAAGGGTGAGGAGGGAATTCCTAGAACTAAGCCAAAGACTCTGAAAACTGGAAATAATGGATTCAGAAACCCAATAAAAATCTCCAATGAATAAATGTGGGAAAAATTTATTGAAGAATAATCATTTTTTTGAAAGTATTATGCCATTCACAACATCCAATCAGTATATAGTAAAAAATATGAAGGCTAAATTTTTGAAATTAAACACACCATACAAATTCTCAAAATCATTAGGAAAATTTCCATCGATCTGGTGAGAAATCATAAAAAACTTAAAAATTATACTAAAAATTAATATATGCCACCGAAAATATGAAAATATAAAATTATGAAAATATTTATCTAAAAAATCCAATTAATTTTGAGCTCACAAAAAGAGATATTTGATGGATAAGAATAAAAAATATCACCAATTGCGGAAAATTTATTACAAAATGAAGACTAACATGAGAATATCAATACAGCTCCATATTAACCATAAATATAAATAAAAGACCAATCACAATAGTGATATACCATGATATATAAAAAAAGGTTATTATAACCTTATAGAGAGGAATTTTCGTTTCAAAAAAATTATAAAAACGTCTGGGGAAGAAATTAATAAATCTACCAATAATACCATAAAAAAGAGCCTAGAAAAATTAAATGGATGTGAAAAATATATTTTTCCTAAATGGAACAAAAAACGAAAAATATCAAGTAGCGAAACAAATTATGACTGGCTTAAAATTCACAAAATTAACATCGAACCAAAAATAAAGAGCAATATTATGGATTTTCTTTCAAATTACGATTATTAAAAGAGAAAGGATGCGAATATAGAACAAAGTGATTTTTAACTAGTCGCAGAGATCTAAAAAATTTATTATAAAAGGGCAGAATATCCCCCATATTTACTTTGACTGCAAGAGAATATAAGAATTTTTGAAAATGGATTATCAGTTATTAAAGCCCAATAAACTATAATCCATTGAAAACCCACGAAGGATAAATCTGGACATCATTTTAGACTTCATGAAAAAAATAGACCTCTTATTTCCAAACTATCAAAAACTATAAGCTAGCACAATGTAAAACATCAATAGTGCAAGTTAAAAAAGCTGCAGATTAAAAAAAAAAACCCAGAATCTGGGATATTCTATATATGGACCAACGGATTGAAAACTAAAATAACTAAATATTTTCTCCATGCTAATAAAGGTGGAAAATGAACAAGGATTAAATCCAAATGGTTTTCATTCGGTCCATGGGATAAATTCGGATTTAATAACTAAAATAAACCCCTAAATACAGACCAGACACCATTTTATGACAATATTTAGTCAAAAATAAAAAAAAATTAAATAGAAGTTCTTATAATAATAAAAAATACACATCGTAAATGATATCTTGACTTTAATAAGAAAAAAAAATCCTGATATAATTTTAAAATCCCTTCAATAGAGTTTTAGCGTTTAATTTTTAAGATTTTATGATATAAGACATTAAATAATTGTATTTATAACACAAATTATTGGACACTGAACACATAATTGCTAATATTATAAATATATCGTTTAAACACATATTTTTGTATTAAGCGCCATTTTTCAAATTAATTTGGATATAATTTCAACTTAATCAACTCTAAATTTAACCAAATTAATCGGGACAAATGTCTTTGCGATAAATATCTTTGAAAACTAAGGTTTAATCAAACTGAAAACACTGCATCGTGGAAATTTTTTTTAAAAAAATAAATTAAAAACTACCTTATAACTAACAATAAAGTTTTAATTGTTATAAGAACTGATATGAAAGAGATTGAGCAGGAAATATCCAAAGAAATATATAACACAAAAAAATATCATTATTTTATCTATATAATCATGGGCGTAATTAGAAAATTTGAAAAAAAAAATGAAAAAAAACTTTGAAAAGCAGAAATCATTTTCCAGAATAATGGTTTTACAAAAAACGGAGGCAAAATAAATTGTAAGTATCTACGAATATCTTGTTTTAACAAAGTTTTGATATTATTTATCATCATATTTCCAAGTTCTGGAAGTTTAATTTTATTTTTTTAATAATTCCTAATCTACTAGCAATTGGATATAAATAGGGAGAGAAATGAATAATCTAATTTAATAAAAAATATTTTAATTTATAACAGATAAAAAAACTTTAGAATACGTGAGATATTTTCCCTGCATGAAAGCTTTTTATAATTTAAGACTAAAAATTACTGAAAGCTAATATTAACATTGCTAGAAGATGAGAACTGAGGAAGTTTGATAAAAAATTAATTTGTGATAGATGATGGGGAAATTAGCTAATAATATCCCGTTTAACTTCATCAAGTTTTAAATGCAGCTACACAAAGGAATATAAAAATACATTTTTTAATTTTCGTAAAGTTTTTTCTTTCATGAAACTAAATAATAAGTAGTTTTCTGGTTAATTATACACTAAAAGTGATGTTTTAATGGCTTATATTCTTCATCATAAGTCTTAGAAAAATCTAAATATTTTGATGTTTTAATATGCCTCCACCAGTAAATAAGCTCACCATAATCCCCAAAAAATAAGATTAAAAACCAAAGAAGATTCTGAGTCTAATTGAAGATTAATTTTTGGAAACTAAAGGATTATTTGTGGAAACCAAAGAATGATGTAAACAAATAAAGAAATTGTATAAGTATTCTATCGATTTAAAAATAGATTGGGAGTGCTAAAAAAAAGTAAATGTGTTTTTTGATTTACTTTAGATTTTTTTTTAAAAAATATACTAATATTTTAACACTAGTATAAAAATAATATCATTTAAAAATTTCTAACAAAAAAGAAAAAAAATGGTTTAATATAATGCAAAATGTATTAATTATTGTTTTTTAAAGGATATTTTAACATTAAAAAGTGTTAAGTCGAAAAAATAAAATTTAAATTTGAAACTGGAAACTGGAAACTGGAAACTGGAAACTGGAAACTGGAAACTGGAAACTGGAAACTGGAAACTGGAAACTGGAAACTGGAAACTGGAAACTGGAAACTAGAAACGAAAAAATTTACTTTGAGGGTGAAAGAAGAATTCTTTCGGCTAAATTATACGTTTTGGGTTATTACAAAATTTTATTATTATCAGAAATCAAGGGACGTGATGTGAGAAAAAAATTTTTTTTTTCAAATTTATTGTTAAAATAATGTTTTGAATAGACCTGATGTACATTTGTTTATCAAATGCAGATTCCACTATTATTATTTTATCTAGAAAAAATAACTAGAGCCATAACTAAAATGAATATCTAAAAATACACAAATAGCTTTTAATTTCATTATATTTTTATAATTTGGAAATAATAAATATTATAATTAAGTTATTACGTTTTGAGAAGCTTTAAAATAGAAATTTTTATTCCATCCTGTATTTTTCAGTACTTCATTTAAATTAAAAAATGATTCGTTGCTTTGGAATTGAATCTAATATCATAGATTATCACTGATTTTCACAGATATTTCGGAATCTATAAATTTAAAATAATAGAATATAATTTTTTTTTCCATTTTTAGGTTTGTAAATGCAATTATAATGATATAGATGTTTTTCTCAAAAAAAAAAACTCTTATTATTGTCGGAATCACGTGTATTTCGGAAAAAAAACCCCATCCAAGTAATCATATATCTAACTGCTTGGGAGCTCAAAAATCTAAAATAGCATATTATTGTGTTTAGATCTCGGTTTTAATATTTTTAATGATTTAATATCCAAACCACACTAGATGTTTTAAATAAGACTTTTTAATTTAAATTTTTGAGCAAAAATTTTTTAGGCATTCGTAGCTTAATTTTGACCATTTTTACAAAAAAAACAATTTAATAATTTAAAAAAATGTATAACAAAAGATTTTATAATTGATTTTTATTGTTTCAATATCAAAGTTTTTAAATTGAAATTATTTTTCGAAAAGATAAAAATGATTCAAAAATTTGAATTCTTTTGCAATTATTTCAAAATAATCTATTATTGATGAATTTTTTGAATTTTTTCGCAATTTAATCTTTACTTTTCAGTATAATATCTTATCCGGGACTGTATTTTTTTTATTAAATTAAAAGATTAACCAACTTTGATTTTTTAAAAAAGAATAAGATCTTAATGTATACAATTATTGCTGCTTTTGGGATAAATTCGCATCGATGAAAAATCGCAAAAACTTCTGACTATTTTTTGTATGCTGTAAATTAAGAATTTAAGCTTTATTATGAAATTTTTACATAAAAAAAATTGAAAATATGAATTAAATTTTATGTTTGATTTATCCAGATTAATAATTTTAATATTACTATTAATAAAAAAATTGTTGAGTATCTTAATATTTATCATAACAAGTATTATAAAAATATACATAAATTTGATGACACTCTCACATCTAAAAAAAATAGTAAAATGTATTGACTAATTAGTTATATATATATAAAATGGTTATTAAGCCTATATGTAAAGATATTTTTTAACATATCAAAAGCTGGAAATCATATCATATCGAAAATATCCGATAACTTCAAGGAGATGAAAATGCTGAAAAATATCTTAAAACCATAAACCCCCAAATTTAGTATTAATGGATGCGTTTAATTTTTCTATTTTCAGATGATAATATTATTAGGAAATCGGGAATTTCGGATTTAAATTCTCAAAAAAACATTTCATAAAATCAATAGAAAAATTAGGTCAAGTTCTTAATGTTCCAAACAGTTAATGTAATTCTAAAGGCTCAAAAAATATTTAATATTAAACTAAATTATCAGTTATCAAAAATTACTTGAAAACTTTGAAATATCTTTTAAACCATATAATTTCAAAAGCCATCAAAGCATATCTGTCAAAATCTTGTATAAAGCTTTGGAATCTAAAATAAATCAATACAGTATTAAATTATGGAGTCTAATCTTGATTTAATTTTACGATTTTTTATATAATATTTTCCCAAACTTTTCAAAAAGCTATAAAATATATTGAAATATGTTAAATTTTTTTCAAGGTCCAGCTTAATTATATATATATATATATATATAATCAATATTATAACATCCAGAAAAGCATATAGAAAAATAATAATCAGATTCAAATTTGCAGCCAGATTAATGTTTAAAAAATATTTAACGGTTTTCTTATTTGAATATTTTCAAAGATTTTATAATTGGTAATAAGCTATTTTAATTAAATAAAATTAAATTTTTAGAATTTGAAGTCAAAATGGAAAAATAAAAAAACATATTATTAAATAATGTATATATAATATGGACCCACATCTGTATACCTGGAATATGATGGCGAATTAATATATAAGTATGAATGATTCATATCATTTTTACTTAATAAATATTATAAATATGTGATAAGCCGCATATTTAAACTATTAAGAGGATTTTTTTGCTCAATATTAAGTATATTTTATTTGTTTAATGACTATGGCGAAATATTTAAAAGTTATAACCACTAATATTTGATATATAATAGCTTGGCCAATACTTCTTGTAAAAAATCGCATTAAATTTTTTAATTAATATCGTTTTAATGAGCCAATATATTCAGAACACGCATTGAATATTTCATCCAATGAAGAAATCCTCCCATAAGAATAATTGAATTTTCGAAAAAAGAAAATTGTATAAATAAAGAAGCTTAGCCATTCCAAAATGGCTAAGCTTTTCAACTTGTCTCTTTCCATATCTTTTTTATTTTTAACTATTATATCCGTTTGCCATTTATCATCTAAATTATTCCATCAAACCTGATCAGTACAATAATGATAAAAGATATTGGATATAAAAATTTTATTTTTCGAAATAAAAAATCATTTACAGTTGTTTTTTTTCATACTTAAGATTTTTTAGGCAATAAGAATGCTTTATATATGCCTTAAAGGGATTGTTCCTAAAAAACACGCCAAAAGCGTAGAATATCTTATAATAGGTTTTCAAAAATTATCTAAAAAAAACTAACTGAAACCCCCAAAGCCGCTAGAATTTATTCACATATAAACACAATAGATATAAATTTAAACAGCGCTGTTTTAAGATTTTAATAGAAATTTATAAGCTTTTACTTCATTCTCTATGTTCTCAAATAAATTAATTGAGTTTCCAAGCTAAATTTTCTCAGTACTGAATCATCTGTTGATATACTGATCTCGTTCCTAATAGAAATCTCTTCAAATAAAAAAGGGTTTTTTCTCCGGCTACAGCCTTCAAATTTTAGTATTAAAAAGAAACATCGTTGAAAATATAGTTTATTGAATTAGAGGAGTTATTAATTATACAATAGATCAGATATATATATCAAACTTAGATTTTTTTATTGGCAAAAAATTCAATCTTTATAAGTCAGGAAGAAATATCTTTAAAAAAAATTTGCTTTTGCATCCAAGAAAATAAATATTTATGTACATAGACGTGAAAAATGCATTGTTGTAAAAAAATAAGAATTTTATATCCTAAATTCTACAAGATGATATTGAGTATTAGACAGCAGAAAAAGGTTAATTTGGATAACAATTTATCTCAAAAAATCTATCTTTCCGATTTGAAGATAATTCAATTCTTTTGCATATTTTTTTTTTAGCAATAAAAAAACCTGGGAGTTTGTGAAATTGATTAACAGACTTTTTAAAATTATCTTTTTCGACATTTTATTAATGAAAATTAATATTAATCTTGCAAAAATGGAGTTATATGAGTAGATAAATAACGGTTTTCTGAACATAATAATTTTCTCACGAATTACCTCTTAAATTCTTTATTTAAATTTTTTAATATTTTCTAAAAAAATCGATAGTTTTGACTTCTGATTATTTATTGCAGATGAGCAAAAAAAAAATGTAATTATTATTTAAATTTTAATTCTTCCATAAATTTTGTTCGAATGGTACAATTTTAGGAAATATTAAAATCTTTTTTGTAGCATATTTGAGCTCAGTTAAAATTTAAACCGGAATTTAGAGTCAATTATAGAATCGATTTTTTTTTTGATATATCATGATATATATTTTTCTTATAAAATTAGAATAAATAAACCTTAGATGCTATAAAAAACCAGGAAGAAGAAATTTTTTTTTGAATAATTTACATGATAAAATCATTAATTTATGTAATTATTTTTAAAAATATTCAAAAATTGGTTATTAATTAAAATTAAATAAAGCCCGATATAAGCTTATAAAATGTTTTCCCAAACTATTAAGAAGTGGAATTAATTTCTATGATTTTCAGTTGAAGATTGAGATTAATTTCTGGGATATTTTAAGGTTAAAAATTATGAAATTGAAGATTAGTTATTCATAATGGGGATGTTGCGAATTGAGGATGTGATGTTTTTATCTAAAATAAAATTATGATACTCATTTTCGGTTAAATTGAGATAATATATCAGCAAAAAATACGATTATGTAACAAAATCCGTCTTTAAATTTAAATACAAAATTATTTCTTCATAAAAAAATTTCAGTAATTTTTTAAATTATTATCGTATTTTATTACTCTACTCAATTATCATATTTCAGATTTTCAGATTTTAAAACGAATTTTCAACCTAAATAACACTAGAGCTTTTTTTTATATTTAAGAATAGGTATAATTATAAGAGTTTAAGAACAAAAAGATATTACCTTTATTATTAAATAACAAATTAATGAAGGCCGATTAGATTTCCAACTGGAATAAAATTATAAAAATGATGAGAAGAAGCGCATTTACTAAGAAAAAAATAGCATTCTGTAAAGATGGATTTTTTATAAATAAAGGCGATAATTATTCTTTATTTTTTAGGATTTAAAATTTTAAGGCTTGAAAAACGCGCTATGGATATTTTATTTTTTTATATTTTTTATATTTTTTATATTATTTTATATATAAATAATACCAATTCCAAAAGAATGGAGGGTCATAAAAAAACAGAATAAACAAATCTAGTGTACCCAAGAAATTTTAAAGACATCTACTTATCATATTTATTAATTTAAAATTTACATTTTTTTGAATCGGCCTCTATTTCCATCCTTTTCTTTAAATTTTATCAATAAAATAATAATTTTCGGTTTAAACTAAACATATTCTAACTCTTGTATTTTATTCCCATTAAACTGAAAAAAAAAACATAAAAATTATATATATATATTAACATAAAATTATAATTATAAGTTAACTCTTTGGATCCTAAATTTAACAGCTTACATAAGTCACATTCCCAAATTATACTTACGCCTCAGCAAGAAAACTCAAAAGAGCGCGCTATTATTGAACCCCACGATAAAAAAACCGAACTCAATATTAAAAAACTCACATGATTAGCAAAAAATACAAATTAGAGCTAGATGCGGGGGGGGGGGGCTTTAAAAAACTGAAGAAATATCTTGAAGCCGATGAAAGGAAATCAACAGATGGATTTTAATAATATTCCTAAACTAGGATACACGTTTGCGATCTATTTCTATGGATCTGATATAGAAGGATTCATTTCACAATAGAAAAATCTTGCGATCAAGTCGGGAATAGATACAAAAGCCCTTGTTTGACTTATTCCAAATTACTGCAAATAAGATATAGAGAAAAATTCCAAATACTCAGTGGTCTTTATAATAGGAAAATGTAGTCCACTAAAAAGTTTCATGATTAAAACCTAAGGTAAACCATACGTAGAGGAGCTAATAGAACGTAATTTATCGGAAATATTTAACTCAGGATGGGCTAAAAATAAAATCAGAGGAAAACCTGAAAGCTACCTAGTAATAACCGAATACTTAATAAAGAGAAAAATAATTAAAGAAGATGATATATTTGAGGATTTTCTGGAAGATCTGGCTATCAAAAATTTGGAATTCGGGCTCTTAACCCAAAAAGACAGGATATAGAGAAACATATGTTTTCAATTATTAGATTCTATTTGTCAAATACAAACCATTTTCCAAAAAAAAATAAGCTCAAAAAATGAGAGGTAATAAAGAGGAAAACTCAAAAAAAGATAAACTAGATTACTCATCACCAAGAGTATTAACTCCACAATATTAGCGAAAAATACAACATAATCCATTAATAAATCAATTTAAAGCAAATAAAAAAATGATAATACTTATTATCAATGAAATTTTTTTATTATCTATATTAAATTATTTTATCGAAAAAAAATATTTGTGCGTAAATACCCTCATAACTTTGGTTATAATTATGATTTTTTAGTTAAATTTATCATTAATTTCAAGATTAAATCATATTTGTGCTAATTTAACACGCCATATTTATAATTTCTTGCCCTAGAAAATTAAGATACCCCTAAAGAAAAGGCTCCTTGTTTTTTGTGATGAATAATTTTTTTTAATAACTCTTATTTTAATTTAAAATAAATAATAAAAAAAAAATTAATTAAAATTGAATATTTTTAACTGTGATGCTTTTATAATTATTTGAGCTCAAAGAAAAAACATTTTAGTTAATATATATATAGCGATTTTATGATTTTAAAAACCACAATATTAACGAAAAAAATTCTAACTTACAAAAAAAATTCCTGTTTTACAAGCACTATAAAATAATTCTTAATTTTAAAACTAATCTAATTAGAAAAATGGTAATAATAAATATACTCATTAATAATATAATTTTTTTTAGAAAAATCTGTCATACTTACAAAATAATCTGCTAAATGAAAGTAAATAAATATTTTAAACGATATTTAAACCTTTTTATAAAAACTTAATTAATTATAAAACATAACATCACTAATTAACAAAAATTTGATTTCAGAATCTTAAAATTTTAAAAATAAATAAGCCCCATTTTATTAATCAAATGTACAATTTTTTTTATTTAAGATAGTTGCGAAATTCTAATTAATACAATCAATAGCACTTGCTCTAAAAAAGAAACCCGAATACTTCCTACTAAATTAACAAAATTGAATTTTTAATACAAACATCTTTTATTATAAACAGTAAATTATTAAATTTTTGGTTATGTCCGCATATTTATCTTTGATTTTATAATATTTTGCATTTTTATTTACCTAAAATGTTTATTCTTAACAAAAATCCAAATATTTTTTATATCTGCGTTAAAATGGAATCTATCTTGTTGATATATAATAGAATATAACAATAAAAATATTAAATGATAAATTATTGATTTATAATTAATTAGTACCAATTTCACAATGAATTTTTAATTTAAGGGGAAAATTATTTATTTTAATTGAAAATCCGAATCGATAAAATTCGCAAGTGTAGTCTATGATATTAAAATTTAAAATTGGATTTATGTTATTGGACAAAAATAAATAAAATAAAATATAAAAATTCATCTGAAAGTGTATTGTTGAAAATAGAAAAATCAGAAAAGAGAAAAAGGCAAAAAGAAAAAAAAAATTTCTCGAATCCGAGGATATTTTTTTTGAAATTTTTTTAATACAAGTAGAATGCTGAATTGATATAAAAAATTAATCTTAAGATAGAATTAGATGGAGATAAATAATACAAAAGATAAAGAAATTGCTTGTATGAAATTAAGTTAATGATCTCTATTTTTTTTCTAATTTCCTCTTATATCTTTCTCTCCCCTTTTTTTTCCCTTACCCGGCGTAGCCAAATTTCTAGTAAGTTTTTCAATTGTTTAGTTTTTATGTAAATAAAATTAATTTATGAGTTTTTTTCTTGTTTTTTTAATTTCAATAAAAATTGTTTGACATTTTTTCATTATCTTCATTCTTTTTTATTAAATGTGCTTCCATTTAGTTTTTTAAATATTTTTCAACTTTTTTAATATATTATTCATTATATAAATTTAATAAATATCTATATGTGGATGTGTGTAATATACAATTTTCGTGGATGCTTTAATAAATCTGTATATTTTGTATGAGTTATTATAAAGATTATTGTAAATAATATATATTATAATATAATAAAAACCCGAGTTTTTTAAAAATTACCTTTTTTTATAAAAAAATATATTTAAAATCAATATAGAATATCAGCTGTGCACATAGTATTTTAAAAAACATCATTTTTTTGTTATTAAATAAGTATATCTCATATAAGATGGATTTTCAGTTTTCAATTATTCTTTTTAACTGTTTTTCACAAAGTTCTCAGTCTTTTTCACATATAGCAATTACAGGAGTATTTTAAATTTTTTAAAATTTAATTGAGTCATATAAATTCAGAATTGGAAATTTAGAAAATTATTTTGAACATGTTAAAAATTATATTGAACCATTTATGTTTTTACTTTTTAAAAATTAGATTGGGAATTTTAAATTTAAAAACTGATATATTTAAGTGTTTTTTGAACTTAAAAACCAAAACCGAAATTTTTAGATACTTTATTCGAGTTTTTTATCAAAAATAAATAAAGAATTTAAATTTTTGAAATTGGATGATTTGCAGATAAAAATTTCTCCCTTTACAAATGGCATCAAACCATTCGCAAAATAAAATAAAACTTTTTTCCAAATGTTAAAACTTGAAAAAATGGTAAGTAAGCCCGTAAAATCAATTCAATTTTTTTTTTTATGGGAGTTTAGTTCCATGTAAGCTCTAAATTACAACCATTTAAGCCAATAAAGCTATATATTGAGACTCTAATCACATTTTAGAAAAAGATATATTTTTTTTAACACAAAAATACTTGGAAAAGAAATAGCCAATGCTTATGATTTTCAACCACATTCTGAAAGCAATGATAAAATTATAAAACAAAAAATGATCTAAAAAGAATGACTGCTATCAATTTTTTTTTAACAACAGAATTTTTATAAAATAATAATAATTTATGGATTAGTTACATCTCTGATAAAATAATTACCACAGAATGCAGAAATGATCGCTAAGAAATTTTTAGAAAATCAAATTTATAATGGGTAAAAAAAAGAAAATTCCAGGAAAAATATGATTCCATAAAAATTATGATGTTATTATTTAAGATTTAGATAAAATTGTTGAAAATAGCCCAAAACTCACGCTTTCAAAAATCAAAAGTGCATTTTTATAAGCTCGGGGAAAATAATAACCGTATCATATATCGCAACTGTGTTGAAAAAAATGCAAATTATCATCGAAAATATTACTAAAATAATTGATAGAGTAAATTATAAATCTACTTTAAAGATGAAAGCAAACTATGCAAGACCTTTCTTTCGCAATTTTATGGGACAGTGGTGATTTAATATTTATAAATTAAATTTTTTTTTAACTTTAATCCAACAAGAAGTGTAGGTATCAATTTATTATATAGAAAAAAACAGTATAATTAAATAAAGGAGCAAAAAACTAAATTTTAAAAGCTTAACTTCCCAAAAGTCTAAATTTGTATTTCTATCTATATCTCTACAGGATCTGAGATATGTTTCAAATATGAAAAGTAGTAAAAATTTAAAATTATTCTTATTGGACCATTTTAGCTTTCAATTTTAATCCCAAAGATGTCAGAGCCATGTTCCATGCTTGAAACTTAGGACTAATTTATTGTAATTTTAATAGGACCAACGAGTTATTTACGAGTAGATAAACTTTATAAAGGTTTATTTTCATCATATAAATTCATTTTACAAGATGAATAATTCGTCAGGATTAAAAAATTGTATATAAATAAAGCATTTATCTAGCTTTATAAAGGCGTTAAAATATTAAACCAATTTAAAAAAACTTTAGAAAGCTGTAGAAATAATAAACAAATAGGAAAATTATGCTCAGCGATAACCAAATAAGATAAAGGAATAAATAAATAAATGTATTACTTTAGAATCCTTCTAAGAATTATGCCTTAAAAATAAATACTCAGAGGTATATGATTCACAAGTCTTTGTCGATTAATCATCAGAAGCTAATTTAATCAAATGCTTAGTGAATTCGCAAAAATTATTTAAAATGTTTTAATATTACAAAAAAATGCATATAAATACCACCTAAAATATGATAAAAGGTGGTTACCTGGTTAAGTTGTATGGGTAACTGATATATTTCAGACATTCATGACCTTTGTTATTTTTATAGTAGTGAATGACGATGAAATCAACCACGCATGAGTTCTTGAAATAATTAGAATAAAAATTTCTAGAAATGAATTAATTTGGGGAATTGAATTTCCGGTAGCTGATCCTGCCCCCCCCCCCCCCCCCC
>LSSL01000058.1:0-15696 GCA_001953115.1 Smittium mucronatum | reverse complement strand
CCCCCCCCCCCCCCCGAATATCAAATTCTATTCAAAAAAATTGGCATGAGTTTTCTTCAGAAAATTATTGGGCACATGCTTCTAAAAACATGTATAAGATCATCATTAGCAACAAAAATACTTTAAAAATTATATTTATAGTGTTATTAAATTTACACAGCAGCCGCATTAAAAAGAATGATGAGTTTTTTCAGAAAAATGGAACCGTTTCGAAAATTTGACGGATATGTTGAAAAAAAATATAAAAAAAACTTTAATAGAAATTTATATGGTTTGAAATATATATTATATTCGGATCTTCCTTTAATGATTTTACTGAAAGGCTAAATACAACCTTGGAGGGTAATTATAGTAAATGTAAAAGAAAAAAAAACGTGGATTTCAACAAAATATCGTAAAATATTAATCGATTCTGAAATATTTTGTAAATATATATCAGGAAAATGGTTTAAAATGAATTATAGTCAAATAATGAAACAGAAAATTCATCTCGTTCCATTAATATGCTTTTGGCAATAAAATATATTTTGCCTTAGAATTATAAAACTGGATATTTTAGATTAGAGGGTTCAGTTCTGCTTGTGGATTCATCTTTTTCTAAATTTGGTTCAATGATGATTTTCTTCAATGATAGGATATTCGTTTATTCAAAAAAAAAAAAGAAAAAATAATAAACACATGCGAGGATATTATAAAATCTTGAATAAATTTTTTGTAACCCAAAAAACACACACTTGCGCAAACTCCTTGAGCTTGCAAAAATTTTACGAATGATATCCATTAGACTATCTCAGAGCAAGAAAAATTCTGATCGCCCAAGAAAAGTAAAAGAAATGATACAATTTTAACAGTTGTGGTATAAAGTTCTTTAAAATAAATAAAATGCCCAACTTAGTTACAATATTTAAAAAAAATTATTTAGCTAAATAAAATCATATTTAATCTATAAAGAAAATAAAAAGCACCTTATTGCTATCAAGTAATCATAAGCAAAAATAGAAACTAGTTTCAGATCCGATTATTTCAATATTATGTTAAATTGTATTTGAATATAATGGTTTAGTGTTTATTTGATTTTTTCACATTATTAATCGATATTGATTAGGATACCAATGATTTTTAATAGCTGTTGCACAATTTTTTTTTTTACGAACAATTTTTGTAGAGTGTTATAATATTAATTTAAGCTTAGAAACAAAGAAATTTCTTTTATATATAAATATAAATATAAATTATTATTTTTAAAATTATTGAATTTTTTAATACTTTATTTAACTTTTTCATTCTAAAAGAAAACGGCCTTAAATCTATTTGGCTAATTTTATAATTTTAATATATTAAATATTTAATAAAAAAGAAAAAAATTTCCTTTTAAACTAGGCCATAATTTATTTTCCATTATAAATTCCTGTACATACAGATACGGGCTTATTGATTAGTTGCTTTTAAAATAATAATACGATAGTTATCTAAAAACTAGACCTTTTCACATATATTCACCGCATAATATAGATATTACTATTCTTTTGAAGCACTAATTTTTTTATTTTTAAATGAGACAGTTGGAATAATTTACAAGATAACAGAAATTTTTACGATATTCTTCGGCATTTTATTCAAAAAAATTTATTAGAAAATGAAAATAAAAATCCAGTCACATATCACCCAATGGTATTCGAATTTTCTTTTCAGTTATTTTTAGTCGATTTTAATTTGTAAATTATTCTATAGAGACTAATAGATTATGGAAAGTAGAGATGTTGATCTAAAAAGTCCTATTTTGATTCCTTTTATCGATTCGATAAAAAATTAGCCACTTCTATTTATTTTAGTCGATAAAAAACATTCAAACACGATTTTTTATTATGATTAGCAGTGAAATATCATACTAAACTAAAATAAACCGACCAAACCAACTCTACCCAATCAAAAAAAAATCAAATCAAATCAAACCAAACCAAACCAAATCAAATTGATCCAAAAAATAAATACTTAGACATTAAAGCCAAAAAAACCCCCCATCTTTGCTCAACTATTGACTCAAAAACAAGCAAAAATTATCTATAAAACTAAAATAAACCCGATATTATATCTCAAACACCAATTACAGATTCGAATACCCGAATATATTCTAACATATCTTGGAAAATTTCAATTTCGTAAAATTATTCAATATTATTAACAAAATTCATGGTTGTCTTTCTGGGGTAATTTTTTTAATTACATTCATATTGAATTAATTTTCATTGTTCAAAATTTAATGATTTATAAAAAATCTGGTACCTAATTTTTTTTTGTTTAATGTAATTTAATTTGAATTTCTTTTACCTTACTAGCTGATTATGAATATTTTGTTTATAAGAAAGTGCAAATAGATAAAATTATAATAATATATCGCCAAGCTAGCGTTTTTTATCGTTTTCCCAAATATTTCAGCCTCAAATCTCTTTGATCATATGATATAACTATAGAATTTAGCAATAACTTTATGCAGGATAAATGAACACGCGACTCTATAATTTTTTATTTAGGAATTAGAAGCATGAACAGTAAACATTCTTATATAAATTAATAATATTGTTTAAAAGAAATTTTATAATTCTCATTGAAACAATTCTCATTAGGTATGGAACCGTTAGAGCTACAGATGGGAGTGGGATGAAATTTTTTATTTGTTTTTTTCTTTAATTGTATTTTTATTTTAGTTTTTTTTAACATTTATATATTATAAATAAATTCCCTTTAAAAAAAAATAGTGTAATTTTTATGAATAATTCATTTTTTGGTCGAAATATTAGATATATATCCGTAACACTGTTCTTTTCTTGGATGAATTTTTCAGAATGTTTAATTTTTTCACATATAATAAGTAAGTTCTCTGAACAGTTTTCAAATACAAGATCAGATTGGTTGTTGCGCTTATTTAAATATAGAATTGAGAACGATAAAATTTCCAAATATAGGTATTTTTATAGACTAAGAATCTTTAAAAGTTAGAGCTGAGATTTTTTAAAAAAAAATTGAACGAGTTTTTTCTTCACATTGGGTAATCTTTTTTGATAATCACGTTAATCTTTCCAAAACCGCTATTTTTAGATGGAATAAATATGCTATACCATCCACCTTCACCACGCATCCTTGATTTCAAAATATTTTTTTTGGATTTTAATCGATACACTGTCTATTAGCTCGAAATTTGAAAAAAAATTATAAAAGGATTTTATAGGTTGGATGTAGTTGCATCTAATTAATATCTCTAAAAAATCTGGAAGGAAGTTTTTTTTAATACTTTATTTAATTAAATTTTTAATATGAGCATAGCTTACTCCCAATTTTTTTTTATTGGAACTAATTATTACTCTAGAAATATTAAAGCCTAATTCTGAAGTTGTATAAGTCATACTCTAAACAATTAAAAACCCATTTGACTCTTTCCTTAATGATATAGGGGTTAAAAGATAAGATTATAGTGGGTTTGAACTTAAAATTGAAATTGGCCTAGAGGAGAAATATTATTTTTGTCTTTACAAATTTAACAATAGGTGGGATTTTTATAAAATACCAGTTTAAAATTTTAATCTATGTTCGGTAATTTGGAATTCACTAGGATTATTATCTGGTTTACTTATATTATTATAGCTCTTTAATTAAAAATTGAGATTTTATTAGCTATAAATGGTTATATCTTTTTTATTCTCGCAAATAAGTACATTTTAAAGCTTGGTTAATACATTTTCTTTGGTAGCTTTAGATTTAGATTTAATTATCTTCCAATTATTAACTGTATAATAAAAATTTCAGATATCAATCTCTCTTTCAGACATATTAGTTTTTTTTTAAAAAATATTTAAACTGTCTACCAACGGGTGAGCCCCTAATATTTATATCTTCAGACTTATGTTGTATTTTCTGGAAAATCCAATTATTTGATCAAAAGATTTATACTTAGCGATTATTTTATCAAGAAAATATTTTATTAACAGATTTTCTGGGCCTTGAATCAATACCTCGAGGTATGGAGCTGCTAGAATGGCAGTGGGGAGTTGAGTGAAATTTTTAAAAAATTTTTTAAATTAGTTTTTATGACTTTTTATTAAATTTAAAATAAATTTCCCGTAAAAAAAAATAACAAATTTTCTGGGAATCCAGATGTTTTTTTGCCATAAAAATAGTAAATTGCGGTAGCAGAAACTATGAAAACTCTGGGTTAACATATTCTATAATTCTTTTCAAAATATATATCGAAATTTTTATCAATGCCCTTCCCACTACGCAAAAAGTCAGGAATATTAAAATTATGTTATTATGATAGGAAACTTGGATAAGATATAAAGATATTTTTGGATAAAATATTTTATACATAATTATAAAATTATTATAAATATATTGTATCACCGAAGGATGTTTGAGTCAAATTTATTAAAAACAGAATAAAAAAATTAAACAATCCCATAAAATATATCCTTTTAAATGAAGAAATTGATTTTTTAAACAGAGCCAAACATAAAATATGAGCCCAATTAAATAATAAACTCAATGGAATATTTCAGAAACTTAATTTTCCAATCTATTTTTTTTTTTTGCTCAGAGTGAACTTAATTTTCCAAATCTGAAAAATGTCAATAAGACTATAAATTATATTTATTTATAATAAAATGAAAATAGTAAATTTACTGAGGGTTATGTGGTGCTATTAATAAACACAGACTATTTGTCAAAGACGTAAAAAAAAGGATAAAGTGCAGGAAAATACCAAAAATGCAGAGCTTTATTTATAAACTTAGACTAACAATTAAAAACAAATAAATATATTTATAAAAGAAACATTAAATTAGCTAACCAAAAAAAAGACATATCCCTGAACAAATTTTTAGTAATTTCACCAACTTGTCTATTAGTTTCTCGAAATACCAGATTTAGACTAAAACTGTAAGATGTTAATTGTATGACCAATGCATAACCATAAATTAACTGAAGTTTATTAACTAGTCCATTTTTAAACATTAGGAGAAAGGCATTTTCAAAACTCTAGCATTCCTTCGACACTCACTTAATAGTTATTGGGATTTTTATTGGTAGAATTTAAACTTATATATTACAAAGCCAAGGCGTTTCTCAAATAAGAAATGATAAATATGATCTTCAAGGAAATGTCGGAAATTAATAAAAAAAACTCCCTATATTTGATAATTTCATGAAACAAATATATTCTGTTCTACAATAGACCAGAGTCAAACAGTTTAACTCGCTTATCGACATGTGGGTTGATTATGTGGTGCGAATAGGCGATTAGATATTTGTATTGAGATTTGAAAATCAGAATTGTGCGATTCTGAAAGTGTTAATTGGGGCTGTGAGTTAAAATAGCTAACAGCGATATCCTAATACTTTTGGTATTACCTGGAGTTTTGTATTTCAAAGAGCGGTAATTTGCTACATGTTTTCTCAAAGCAAAATCATTGCAACGAAGCTAAGAAACAGAGCTTTATTTTTTCATACTAACAGCATAGGTACATAACCTAAACCATAAACAAAACCTTTTTTATTCAATTATAACTTTTGTTGTATTTGCCATTATAAAGCCAAAATGAGAGTCATCCCGGTCCCGGTATGGTCAGATAACTATGCTTATCTGTTAGTAGACGATAAAACTGGAATCAGTAAATGCCCATATACTATCCCCGTTTCAATAACATTTTATTTTTTCAATTTTATTTTTAACTTTCCCTTCCAAATTATTAAATGAATAACAGCCAGCGTTGTAGATCCAGTTGATCCTGAAAAGGTCATCAAGGCTGCTAATGAAGTAGGGTTTCCAATAAAAAACATTTTGACAACTCATCATCACGGGTACGCAAACTCACTTTAAAATGAAAATTCCAATTTAATTTAATATGTTCTTTTGGTTTTCCTTTTTTATTATTTCTTACAACTATAAAACTGATCTAATTTTTTTTTAACAGCGATCACGCCGGTGGTAATGTGGGTATGACTGAGTTGGTTCCTGGGCTCACAGTTTATGGAGGAGATTCTAGAATTCCAGCGATGAATTCTCAATTAAACGGAGGCGAAGAGTTTTCGGTATTTTGTTTATTTCATACCCTGTAAAAAAATATATTGAAACCAATGAATTAACATTATTAATGCTACAGATAGGATCCCTTAAAATCAAAGCCATAAAAACTTATGGTCATACTGATAGTAGTATCAGCTACTACGTCCAAGATGGTGAAGATAAAGCAGTCTTCACTGGAGACACATTGTTTATTGGTATTTTGTTATCTTTCTCCCCCCCTTTTTTATATAACTTCTTTAAACCAAACATAACAAAACTTATTTTAAATTATTCATGAAGCTGGCTGTGGCAGACTTTTTGAAGGGAATCCCGAACAAATGTATGAATCGTTGAACATCAAACTCGGATCTTTGCCACAAGACACAAAAGTTTACGTTGGCCATGAATATACCAACAGCAATATAAAATTTGCTCTTGCTGTCGAGCCTGAAAATGAAAAACTTCAGGAGATGGCTGGTATTTATGCCAAATCTAAAATGACTGTTCCTTCAACTATCAAAACAGAACTTGAAACCAATCCCTTCATGAGAGTCAAGTAATTACACACTATTTAATAACTTCAGTTCTATTAAAAATGTACTAAAATTTGCTCTTTTTTAGCCAACCCGGAATTCAAAAGTTTACTGGTGAAACTGACCCTGTAAAGGTACTTGGTGTTCTTAGATCAATGAAAGATAGGTTTTAAGCACTATGCTTTTTTTTCATAATGGATGAATATATTGCGATCACCAACTTCTGCTTTTTTAGTTATTGGTTCGAATCCTTTTTGTGAAACAAAGTAGTTTCGTTTTTCCTCCATTTTTAATTTATTGCGAATAAAAATTAACCAATAGATAGTTACTGAATACTATTTTTGGAAATTTAATTGGGCCAAAGTTTTCCATTTTCCAAATTTGAAACAAAATCAAATTGGCAATAAACAAAATATTTGTTTTCTATTTATGTGAGGCATCTTGCTATGCTTTATGGTAGGACTTAACCCCGCCCAATTTATCTAGCGCTTTAGATATCCAAAGTCCTGAAAAAGTTCTTCCCACAATAACAATTTATTGAATATTAAAAATTTATTATTTTCATATTGCAATATATCAACTTATTATTTCTCCGCCAAACCCCTCAATAGAGTTAATATCTTCATTCTTCAAAGATACCATCTATGAATGTGTACCTTTAAGAATATTTGACATTTTCTTTTGAAATTGAGCTGAACCCACATTATATTATGTCATATTCACAATATATCTTTAATAATATTAGAAAAGCCTGATTAGTGGTAGGTTATATTATCTTTGCACCAACAATATGCCTTTCAATGTATTTTTAATTTTGGATCAAACTTTCTATTTCAAGGGCAATATTCTCCAAGATGCTTTAATGGCTTTCTTTTCAAAAATCTATTCTTTAAAATCCTAAATCTTGTGGCTTTTATCTAATACTTTTATGAGAGTAGGTAGAATAAATACCTAGTCAATTTTGCCATCTTATAAAATAACAAATTTGGTAATAAAAATAGTCGGCTTAAAACGCAATATTTTTTTTAAAAAATAATATTTAAATCATTAATCATTTAAAGCAATATTAATAATATTTAAAAGAAGAAAGTTGAAAATGTCAAATGAAAATGAAAATCCAAGCAATCAGAAAGAGCAAGAGTATTTAAGAAATCAACCAAGATTATGTCATGATGTATCTCAGCTAGGAAAAAATGATGAAGGGAATACCCCAAACCCTCACAGCACAACTTCGAACTCAAAAAAGAGAATACATAAAATATCTTTCAAGAAAACTTCGGGCCCTGGAGCACCGTTAGCACCGTTAAGTACAATCGGGGGCAGAACTATACCCTTTGAAGTTAGTAGCAGGTCTAATACTGGGGGAATTTCTAAGATACGTGACGTCGCATTTAGCAGTGAAGATTTTGCAGATAAGATTGATATTAGCTTTGATCCAACTGAGAATTCAGATAAGAAACCAAAAAGATTTGAAAAGAGCAAACAAGCATTGCAACGAGCTATCAGCAAGAAATCAATAGTAGATCAAACGACATCAATAAGAAAATCACTGAAAAGACTTACTAAAAAAGGGACTTTAAGGCGCAAGCCAGAAACCAAAAACGAAGATTCTGGAAATGACAATTCTGAAGGTAGTGATGGATCGGAAAGTGATGGTATTGACTCGATAGAAGGAATAAATGAATCGGCATTACCTATAGCCAACTCCACGTTATCAGATACAGGATCTGTAAAAGCACTTGTTACTGCCATCAAAATTAACAACAAATATAACAGCCCATATTTCAGAATCCAATCTTCAGTACTGGTTGCTTTATTTCCATCCAGATCAAGTAACACAAGCAGCCAAATAAACGCTGCCAAGCATATTTTATACAATAAAAATATAAATAAGCTTTTTGGCCAAAAATATATATCAGACTACAAGCAATTTAGCGGTATGGGTAGCACATTTGCAGTATCTAATGTTGCTAAAAATCTCGAATATTCTTATGTCCAGAGGTTAATAATGAAAAGACCACATATTTACAAAATGGTAACTGATGCATATTTTCATTTGAGAAGACTTCGACAAAATCAACTTTTTGTTCTGTCTGGTATCAGTGGAAGCGGAAAAAGTTCAACTGAAAATGATATTTTGACCCAGATCTGTTACCTGTCGAGTAAAGGTGTAACTCCAACAAAAAATATCAATTATAGCAAGATAGAATACTTGACAAGTGTTATTGAAGCTTTTGCAAGCGCAACGACAAAAGAGAGTTTTTCTTCAACCAGGTGCGGATACTGGAGGGAAATCCAGTTTAGTCAAAAAGGAAGAATCATCGGCCAAAAAATCATCACTTTTGGCCTTGATAGATGGAGGACTACTGAACCCCAAATGGGAGAACGGAATTTTAATACCTTTTATTATCTTATTTATGGAGCAAATTCATCAATGCTTACGAAACTGAGTTTGGTCCCAGATGAATTAAAATATAATTATTTGCAGTCAGATTCAGAAATCAAATCCCAAGACAGCGGATCATTGGAGTATGTGCAAAATCTGAATATATTCAAGTACTATGGAGTCATTCCTAAAGACGTTGATACAAAAGCCGAGGCAATTAAATATCACAAGAAACTGTGTGTCGCCATGTATGACAACACTGTTACCAGTTTGATAAAACTGGGGATAAATTTCAGTATAGTAAATAGTATGTTTCAATTGTTAGGTGCCATTTTACACCTTGGAAATTTAGAGTTTGTTGATTTAGTTGGTGTCTCTGAAGCCGCCACCAGTAAAAACAGAAACGAGCTGGAAGTGACATCTCGACTTCTTGGAGTTTCATCTAGAGGTCTAGAAACGACACTTACATACAAAACAACAGTTATCGGCGGTGAGTTGTGCACTATTTTTATGAGTTCATTTGGAGCTGCTAGACAAAGAGATGAATTATCAAGACTGCTATACCATCTAATGTTCATGTGGCTAATAGATTCAATAAACAAAACATCAAATAATACCAATTCTGTGAACCAGATGGCTATTTTAAACATGTACGGAGCCGAGAATTGTCAAAATTTTCCAATATCATACCAATCTGATGGATTGAGTCCTCAAGTATCCCATAATGATTCTCTACATACATTCGAAAACTTTGTAGTTAATTTTGCCAACGAGAAGATTTTTGGATATCTGGTAAATGATATATTCGATGACAACTTGGGAATAAGTTCAGAAATGAAAAATGACTTGATATACCCAAAGAAGGTGCTGTATAAAAGCCATCTTGGTACTGGTTATTTATTGTTCGGGAAGTCTCTGGATAGTATGGGAGGGCTGGTACAAACGCTAGAATCACATGCTACAAACAATCAAAATTCTTCAAACGATTTATCACTGTTAAAAACCATGTCTAGGACTCATAGTGAAAATATCAACTTCATTATTGAAGATGCTAAAGTCTTTAGAAGAAATGCTGTTCCCACTTTTGGAATAAACCACTTTTTCGGTATTCAGAAATACGTTGTTGATGGGTTTTCAAAACATAACTCGGACCAACTGGTGTCTACAGATTTTATAACACTCTTCCAGCAGTCTTCTAGGAACAGGTTTATGCAGCATCTTTTTGGCGTAGATTTTATTAGAATGTTTTTAAATCCAAGTAAAGAAAGTAGCGTACTCGAAGCTCATGTAACATCTAATCTCAGCTACTATCCAACGGTACAATCACCAATTAGTCTGCCTTCTTCTCCACAACTAAACAGAACCCCTTCCAATATTAGTAACATTACTAGCAGCGATGAAAATAGCAAGTCTTCACTAATCAAACATGCTGAATGCAAAAGAAAACAAGTTAAATATATGACTACTGAAATGGATCCTGTTGATTCAAACAATCCTCCAGTTACTCAGATAGCAGAACTAAACTCGGCATTAAGTAATATTTTTGTGGCTGCATCCAATTACAAATCTTGGCATGTTATACATTTAAAGCCCACTCCAATCCAACCTGAAATATTGGCAAACGATGGTACACGTTTGACTAAACAAAAAGGGTTTGACACAAAGTTTGTTGAGCACCAGTTAGTTTCCTATGCTATTCCTGATATATCCCGCAAACTTTCTGGCCCAGAATTCTCAGTCTCAATGATCAAGAGCGACTTCTTGCATAGATTTTCAAAATTATACCGTCAAAATGGAAACTTAGCCAATAACTTTAAATTGGAAATTAGTAGTAGTGCCATTTATGGCGAATCAGGCAACCCTAAATCTAAGGTCAGTATCGAACAGCTCATCGAATCATTCGGCTGGGAAAGCGATAAAAATTATCTTATTGGTAAAACCAAAATATTCATAGCCGAGGATTCGTGGCAAGAAATAGAAATACTTTTAATGGCCAAAGAAAAGGATCAACGAAACCCTGCAAAAAATTATAGTTTTACCTCAAAAGGTGGATTCGAGATAGATTTTGGCAATAGCCTCGAAAGCGAAAAGCCCAAAATATCAAAGAACGAAAAGTCCTCTAGTAACAACCAATCCGAGGATGGATACTTCTCTTCATGCGATAGTGATGATGTATCAGAAATAGAAAATGTAGAAAATTACAGTGATCAAGATGACATTGACAATTTGGAAAAAACTGGGTTCGAAAATGCTTACTTACAAAATGATTTTGATGACAACAATTCTGAATGGGATTATGAAAATTCTGACGAAAAAATGGAAATCTTTGAAGATATCCCCACTTCAAAATCAAGAAAAATGTGGGTAAACATAACTAATCTTCTAACTTTCTGGATTCCTGGATTTCTGATCAGAAAATGTGGAATCAAAAGGCCAGACGTTCAATTAGCCTGGAGGGAAAAGGTCGCCATATGCATTATCATTGGTCTTCTGTGGGGCTTGCTGCTGTTTTTCATTATTGGACTTGGTCTAATTTTGTGCCCAAAACAATACGTCTATGACATGAATGAAATTGCAGTGCATTCGACAAAAGAAGATGCCTATATTGCTCTACGCGGCGTCGCTTATGATATCACTAATTTCATGAATGTACCCCACGGTCTTTCTAGAGGAGGTGCTTCTTTCGATGAAATGATTTCTTTCGCTGGTTTAGACGTAAACGGTTCATTCCCCATCCCCGTACGCTCAGCATGTTTTGAATTGATTCCTGAATCCCAAGACCCAAATTTTTTAATGTTTTTAAAAACAGATCCTGAAGTCGATACTTTGTTCCCATTTATTCACAGACCAGGGCTTAATCTAGGTACCGAATTACCAGACATAAACTTTTTTTCAAAATACGTACTGCCTAAAATGAACTTGTATAAAAAGGGTGGTATCGTATGGGATATGAATTATTTGAATGACCTACATTTCAAAAAAGGTAAATATTGGAGAGTACTTAATGGAGAGGTTTTCAATTTTGATAAGTATTTCGAGACTAAAAACGCTCAAGAAAATACCGCACAACCGAAATGGAGCTTTTTAGATCGTAGTATTGAAGCCATAATTGATGATGGCGGGAGCAGGTCTACCGATATCAGCGATTATTGGAAAAAAATTAGACTCTCAAACGACCAAATACAGAAAAACTACAAGTGTATGAAAAATTTATTCTATGTGGGAACAGTCGATACCAGAAAGTCTTTTAAATGCCTTTTCCCAAATTATTTGTTACTTGCTTGTGCCTGTGTCCTAATGCTTGTGACTTTGGTAAAATTCTTAGCCTCATTGCAACTATCCCCTCGTAGAAAACCCCAGAAGCATGATAAATTTGTCATCTGCCAAGTTCCTTGCTATACTGAAGGCGAAGACTCTCTCCGAAAAACTATTGAAGGTTTAACCTCCTTAAACTATGATGACAAACACAAACTACTATTCATAATTTGTGATGGCAACATAGTTGGTAGCGGAAATACTAAACCTACTCCCAGAATCGTTCTAGATATACTAGGCGTTGATTCAAAACAAGATCCCACAGCCTTGAGTTTTCAATCAATTGGGGACGGAAGTAAGCAACATAACATGGCTAAAGTTTATTCAGGCTTGTCCCAATTTGAGGGCCATTCCGTTCCTTTTGTGGTGGTTGCTAAGGTAGGAAAACCGTCTGAAAAGTCTAGGCCTGGGAATAGAGGAAAACGTGATAGTCAAATGATCTTGTTAAATTTTTTGAATAGAGTTCATTTTGATTTACCGATGAGCCCCTTAGATCTGGAAATTTACCACCATATGAAGAATGTCATTGGAATAAATCCTTCGTTGTATGAATATATTTTGATGGTTGATGCAGACACAGTTGTTTCTAAAGATTCTCTTAACCGATTGGTCGCATGCATGGTTCACGATGGAAAAATATTAGGAATATGTGGCGAGACAAGGATATCAAATGAAGAACAAAGCTGGACTACCATGATCCAGGTGTATGAATATTTCATCTCCCATAATATGGCTAAAGCTTTCGAGTCTATCTTTGGGTCTGTTACATGTTTGCCCGGTTGTTTTAGTATGTATAGGATTAGAAATTTGGCTGGAGACCTATTGATTGCATCTAACGAAATAATAAATGAGTACTCAGAAAATATTGTAGACACTTTGCATAAAAAAAATTTGCTGTCTCTTGGTGAAGACAGATATTTAACAACTTTAGCTCTCAAATACTTCCCTCAATACAAAACCACATTTACTAGTGATGCCGTTTGCCAAACTGTAGTTCCTGACAGCTTTTCAGTTCTTTTATCTCAGAGACGTAGATGGATTAACTCTACAGTTCACAACCTTATAGAGTTGATATTTTTGCCTCAACTATGCGGGTTCTGTTTTTTCTCAATGAGATTTGTGGTATTTATAGATCTTTTTGGAACTTTGACTATGCCATGTACAGTCCTATACTTGTTATATTTGGCCTATCTTGCAATTTCTAAAACCTCAAGTGTTGGATACATTTCGCTTATTTTGATAGCTGTAATTTATGGCCTGCAAATATTATTGTTTATAGTGAAAAGGCAGTGGCAGCATATTGGATGGCTAGTTATTTATTTGTTAGCCTACCCATTGTGGTCATTGTATATTCCTATATACTCCTTTTGGCATTTTGACGATTTTTCTTGGGGAAACACTAGAATAGTGATTGGTGAGGGAGGTAAGCGTCAGATAGTGATGGCGGAGGATGAGAAATTCAACCCCTCCGACATTCCCATGAAAACCTGGAGTGAACATGAGGATGGTTTATTGGAAAAGCACCAACTATTGTTTACTATGGGTAAAATGGTACGCGATTATGATATGGGCCTGGATTTGAGTAATAAGGTCGATGCTTCAGATGCCTTCCAAAGGTTGAGTGCGCCTAAGCAATTTGGTAATCATGACGCTACCAAGTTTTTTTCTGAAGATGGCAACAAAGGTTTATCTGAAAGCCCGTTGGGAACGCCCTTTTATTCCGAGGCTCTTGCTCATGAACAACACAGTTTGGATGGATATCTGGAAAATAGACTCTATTCACCGATTCCAAGAATCATTAATCCCCATGATCCTATGGGTGCTCTGCAAATCAACAATGCTGGATTTCTACATAACTCAATTATAAGCCCTCCACCATTTAACGTGCTTCAAATGCCACAACCCCATTCTGTTAATCATGATAATCAATACGTGCCCCAACCCTTTGAAAGTGGATTTGGAATTACACAAGCTCAACAATTCGATACCCATACCCAGAATCAAAACTTGCCTGATCATATACAATTTCATACAGGAGATTGGCAGAATCTCCAGCCGAAAATTCCCAATACCCATTTTCATCCCGAGGCTTATGCACATCAATCTTTGATAGATCCTAATTATTATCCAACCAACCCACAGCTTCCCATTGGACAAGAACATGAACATATCCACTCTTTAGGTTTTCAAAACCAACAGCAATATCCTCAAGGATTTAATATGAACCCACTAAATTCTATCTCGCACGAATATAACCAAGAGCATAACCCGAACAATTTTGATGCATATCGAAAAACCGAACAGACACATAATATGAAAACGCACCCAGAAGAATTAGAATTCAACAATGGAAACCAAAATCCAAATGTCAATACAAATCTTGAAGCTTTCCCCTCTAATGAAGAGTTGGAGTTTCAAATAAGGGGTATTCTCTCACAAGTCGAGCTGAGCTCAGTTACAATTAAGAAGGTGCGATCCCATCTCGAGCAAATTTTCGGAGTTGATTTAGAAGATAGGAAAGCGTTTATCAAGGATATAATCCAAGAATTATTACAGAGTTCATAATCCTTTTCTCTTCTATAATGAATTGATCTTATGCAGCATTTATGGCTGCCCGATTTTTTCATACAATCTTAATTCACTGAAGGCTATATAAAAATACCTCATTTGCATGATTCATTTTAATACTTATTCATTTTCTTGTCAACCTTCATTTCTTTATATAAAATTTTAATTTTTTTTAATCCGAAAAAAAAATCTTTTGTTTCCCATAGCCGCTATATTCCATTTTCCTACGGTGTAAATCCCATTGTTATATAGTATTTTCCCAATAGTTTTTTAGTATATTTTTGAAATTTGAATTTTCTAAAACCATAAGAGCAAACATTAAAGCTTTAAACATCAAAAGTGGACACTTGTTACTAATATATCTTTTGCTTCCCAGAGAACACGAACAAGCTATATTCCATTGTCTTATTTAGTATATGCCATTGTTATAACACCGATCCCGGATGAGTACATGGGTAACGGGGACATCAAAATGGCTGAAAAAATATTGTAAAACCGGCGAAATTTTTCAAACTGAAAAATCATTGGCCGATCGAAAAAATTTAAATAACCGATCTATAATTCACAAATGGGTCCTAGATCGCGGAATAAAAAATTCTGGAAGTTGGATAAAACTTCAAGCCCTGTACCCAGCTCAGCGAATAGGCTTCCAGGAAATCGGAAAAATCCGAATTGGTCAGTTTTGGACGGTTCAACGTCTGGCCAACGCCAAAATCATCGATGGAAAATTCAAATTTTTTTGCCCTTTTTGCAAAAAAAAGACACCAGAGACAATTGAGCACTTATTTTTAGTGTGCGAAAAATGGGAAAACGCCCGCAGAAATACAATTGATAAATTT
>LSSL01000056.1:24113-55908 GCA_001953115.1 Smittium mucronatum | reverse complement strand
AACCCCCCCCCCCCCCAAAAATAGTAGACCTAAGATAGGAGACTACAAAAAAACTAAAAAAAGCAAGTAAAATTTACAGTTTTATCTGGAGGAAAAAGAAATTTACATGGAATCATTGGCTCTCAGTTTAATTCTGTGAAGGTTGATGGGTCTCAAAAACCAAGCTCCAGTGAAAAATAATTTGTGGAAATCGATTGTGACATTTAAAAAACAGCCAATGGATAATCTCGGGTTCTGGAAGATTAAAATAAGAAAATTAGATGCTCACCCATTTCTACTAGAGTGTAACGAACATGGTTTTGGATGAAACGCCTGGAGTTTGAACCCCGCACCTTCTAGCTTAGATGTCACACATTATACCAAAAGGTCATAATTTCAAGTCGATGCTTGACATTGCGCTATAAAATTATACCTGAAATGACAATATCATCCCTTAATAATGACACCACTGAGACTGAGCGGGACCAGTATTAATCTTCAATATTAGAATTATGTCTGTATGAGCAGACTCCCGACCTTATGGGATGACCCTAGTATTAGGGAATTGACTTGAAATTTGTAATGAACATGCATTTGGATGACACGCCTGGGTTTTGAACCCTGTACCTTCTAACTTAGGTATCACAGATTATAACAAAAGGCCAAAATGTCAAGTAGACACTTGAAGTTGAGCTAGACACTTATCCTGACATGAAATAGAGGTACTGGATATTGAATTATTTAAAGATAAGAGTCATACATAATCGGGATATAGTGATCATGTCATTGGCATATTGAGAAAAATGTAATCAATAACAGGTACTGACGACTATTAACGTAAAGAAACAAATAATAGTTTAAAAAAAACATATAATCTAGGGGATTTGTTTAAAACTGTTTTTATTTATTCAGAAAATGGCACTAATATTTCTTAAATAAGGAAGTTTGGGTAAACCCCGTTAAAATAACTATAAGAGATATCAAAGAAGACTTGAAACCATTCTCTGATAACCAAAATTTTGCAGAAAATAGTCTAAGTACCATCTTTGATGAATCCTTTAGACGTCATAAAGCAGCTTAATGGACCAGACAGCGTGTAAATTTTTTGAAAAGAAATTCAAAAAATTGAATTACCTCTTTTTCCCACATTTCAATGAAATTTTATCATTTCTACAGAACAGGAAGTTGGAGAACTATATCAGTTGGCTTCCAGATCCATAGCCTCCGGGAAAAAAATTACTGATTTTCAGATGGAACCAGTGGAAGAACCCATATTTACGCTTCCTATTGAACATAATTGCAAAGACGATTCAAAATTTTGGGGAAGGATCAATAACCCTGAAACTATTCACTCTGCTTTGAAGATCAGCAATATGATTTCCATATATAATATCACCATCAATAGAGATAAATTTAATAATTCAAACCATTTCAATACTGCCAGAATCTAAAAAAGAAAAATAAATCTCTCTGAGAGCAATAACTGGAGCTTGATTGTCGGAAGTGGATTATCGGATCTCTCAATAAATAATATCTCAATAATTATGCAGTGGTTATTATCGCATAGAAAACCTCCAGTGTCACTCATATATCAAAATATAGCTCTTAAAAACTTTTTTTTTGAATCTTAGAACCTCATAAGAAATAAAAAATCGAAATTAGATACATTAATTATTAACTGCTTTGCTGGATTATCAAAAAAAGAAAGCCCAAAAAACCCACAAGATAGAAGCTTAGGAGTAGAACATGGCGATTTTGAACTTAAAATATATCTGTATTTTAGCAAAGCCGGCTATTATTGAAGTTCTTTAAAGCTTTGAGTTACCCCTCATTAGGATTATTTTTCAGAAAAAAAATATATATCTCACTAATCTCGAATCTTATTAGGTAATATGGGTAAAAATACCAACTTAAAATCATAATTATAACTATTAAGATTGCTAATTAATATAGATAACGGGATTTATAAGGAAATAGTCACCCATAGAAATGATGATGCTCGAACCCAAGCAAGCGATGAATTTTTGTGTTTTTTTATTGTTTCGCCTATAGGAAAAAGAAAGGAGAGAACTATCTTAAAACCCTTAAAAATAGCTACCCACATCGAAAAAATCTTGTGCCCTGCACGCAAATGCCAAGTAAAAAAACAAAAGGTGGAATTAAATCAATTTACATCAAATCATTCGAATAACAGAACGATAATAGTGAATAAGATAATGTGAAAAATAAAATATTTTAATTAGACTCTATCAGCTGATGTAATTACCAGGTAAAATCACAAAATATCTTTCATCATTGATATTCATAGACTCATATCCCAAAAATTGTAGAAATAGGTACCAAATTAGTGTCGGAGACCGGAAAATAATCAAAATTAATATTTTATCACAAGTCCCAAGAAATTTATTCGGTATTTGATTCCTTCAATTTAATATCAATGATTAACAAGAGTAATATTAAGTTTTCAAAACTTCCTCTAGAATGGCCTAATATACATCTTTTCTGATAAAAATTTATAATTAATCTGAATTTGATCGAAGATTAAGTGATATTATTCAATAAAATAAAAATTTAGGTTACAAAAACCCGAAATAATCTTTTTTTAAAGCTGATAAGGATAATATTTATATGTATCTCACAAAAAATTTCATCAAACTTCACTAATTGGATTTTTCACTTGATTTATTTGACTTATGCTTTTCTATAGTAATACTAAATAATATGATATCATCTAATATGACTACTTCCATAGAATGATATTAATTAATAATCACGTATAGCAAATTAACTTAACATTATCTTTGATGGAATTTTTTATATTTTTTTTCTTGAGAATAATCCTTTATTACATTACTATTATAACATAATCTAATGGAAAAATATTATTACTGAATGAAGAAAAATAATTAAAAATAGGTGAAAATTTTTTTAGGAACCGAGATTATTTATTCTTCACAATTAGATTCATATAATTATTGTAATTCTTTCAGAGGACCGATTTTCAAATATACAATTTTTTTATGCGAAATGGGCATTATGGGGGTGGGTATATTAATTAAGTTCCTTATAAACCAGTAATAGTACACTGTAAAGTTTCATATCAGTCAAATTCACCAATTTAATATTTTTTAGCCATTGTCAGAGGGGTTTTTTCCAATCAAATAAAAATTATATTTTTTTTATTTACGCAAATAAGATTTATTTAGAATTAATGATTCTTAAATAAGCAATTATCATGAATATTATTCCATAAATTCCGAGCTATATATAAAAAACCCCGCTTCAAAAAGATAGAGAAAAGGCTATAATGCCTTTAAAATTTATCGCATAAGATCATCTTTTAAGGATATATCATAAATTTATATATTATAATTGAATTGTTTATTCAAATAAAACCAAAAATAATTAAGCAATGATAAAAAATAATATTTTATTTACATTAAGAGGATTAATGATATCTGTTGTTTTTAGTAATTTCAAAAAAAACTTCATTATAACCTAAGATAGATAATTTTTTGTCTTCTTAATTAGTAGTTATATTAAGGTGTTTTATTAAGATAAAAAAAACACAAAAACTAAAGTATTGTTTATTGTTGTTTTAGTTGATTAATTATTTTTTTAGTGCATAATATTTTTTTAAAAATATTTTTAACGATATTTCCGAGGGCTAATCCCAGTAAAAGCTAATTAGTCGTTTTTATATAATCAAAATTAGAAATATTTGCCATTTTGTTTTTATTAAACTTTAGCGTCAAGAAAATCATATTGTTTTTACTTGGGGGTTTTATTTTTATTTTTGAATAAATTTTTGCCAATGTGCATTAATTTTGATATCGTATCCGTTTTTTATTTCAACAGAAAATAGGTTTTTGAATTTAAGAACAAAATTTACTGGCACATATCTTAAAGTTAAATTATGTTTGAGTAATTTCAAGGGATCTATTGAATAAAATAAATGCACTGATGATGACCAATAAAACTCTTCGTGGTTTGGATTCAAGGATATATGATAATATGATTCCTATAATACCAATAGAAGCTAAAAAGATAACAACATCCCTTAAAATATTTGTTAAAATGATTGATGATAAATTATGTAACATAAAAAATTTCACAATAAAAGTATATTATAGAATTAAGGTATATGGATTGTTCCCAAATTAAAAGTTTTGTATATTTCAATCAGGAATATATAATATATGGAAAAGTAATTTCGTAAAAGTTACAAGAAAAAATGGGTAATTAAAAATTATATGCATCAATTTCAGCCATAAAATTTTAAATATAAGAAAAAAAATTACATAAATCAGGGAGCCATCAAATTAGATATATTAGTGTAAAAAGTGGCTTATAAATCCAAAAAATCTTAGTTCAGGATAGCCAAATCCAATTTTACTAAAAGAGAGTTACCGAACATAATAAGTGCATAGATATCGAATAGCATATTACAATCAAATAAGCAAAACAATAAAGGGGACTCGATTTTTTCAGGTTATATAAGAAATGAATCTACTAAGAAATGGATGGATAAAAATATTTCTTTGAGTACAGTTAAATGATTATAGCGCGATTAAATAGTTTATTATTCCACATATCACCAAAATAATACTTCAAGGATAAAAAATTAAAGAAAAAGAAAGCGGAAGTGTTTGAAATTCCATGAAAAGTATGGAGAGAAATAATTATGTGGTGGTTATTCATAAATAATGGCGCAAATGCAAACAGTTCGGAAAACCTCGTCTAAAAAAACACACACACAAGAGATTCCAAAACCTCTATTAGTATTTTCAAGATGTGGGTAAAAAAAATAAAAATAAGAAACTAATGAAAAAAGTTGAACAATTAAGCAGAATTTTAAGGACACCAGCCCCATTTTCAAATGGAGATATTTTTGCTTTGAGCCTGTATTTAGTAGAAAGAGCTTTTTTTTGAAAAAAGAACACTAAATAAAAAATCTTAGAAAAAATTATTTTATTCCAAATAAATAGATGAAAAAAATAAGAAATATTTATATAATAGTTACTTTTTATGTCATTTTAAAGTTTAAAGTAGAATATAATCTCGTTTATACACAAAATGGGACACCTTACTCTTTAATAAGTTTACAAATGAAAAATAATCAAGCAAAATAGTTTAAAATTGATTGGTCTATGATAATCCAACCAGTAAATTTAACAGAAAGAAAATAACTTATAAGTTATCCATAGGATTTGAGCTGGTGTAAAGAATATTTTTAACTAACCCATTGTTCGAAATTTCAAGTTTTACAGTGCCACTTTTATTATGCATAGATTTTTTAATGGCTCCAAAAAAATAAACTATATTAGGGAATTCGCAAAATGAGAAATAGGGCGAGAGGAGATTATAAAATTTTCCAAATACATACTAAAAATTTTAATCGTGATTATTATGAGTCGATAGAAGAGAATTATGAAAAAAATAAATGATTTAGTGATTTAGATCGAGAAAAGATTTCGATTAGGAATGGTAAAATAAAATATTGGCCCCTTTTACAAATTTAATTTAGAGAGCTTGATAAAATCAAATATTTGAAATGGAAATAAAAATGAGGTGAAAAAAATTGTAAATAGTCTATTGGAGAAACATCAGAGTCTGTGTAAAAAAGACATCGAAAAAAAAAATAATGAAAGAGGGCGACTTGAAGAAAAATTTAAGAAATCACAGTTTCAGAATATGTTGTTTGTGTCCATATCCAGAAAATTAAAGGTGAATTAATAAAGAATAATTCTTATAATAAAAAAATATTGCATTATTAAACAATCAAATACAGTATAACTTTATTCAGTCCAATTAGGAAAAAAAAAAATGAAAGTATAAATTCTCTATAAATTATAGCAGAATAAACGCATTAGTATATAGATTTAAGTTTTATCTAAATCATAAAAATTAATATGTGGATATAATTGAAGTGAATTCCTAATAGAACACCTTAAATTCTATGAATTTATATTGGTAGGGATTCCAGGAGATTCGTTAAAAAAATAAAACGATTTCATATACACATTAATTTATATTAATGTAACATGTAACGTTTTCCAGTCAAAAAATCCACAAGAATTTTTTTTGGATAACGGATAAGTTATTTAAATTTAAATTTTTTGCCTTTGTGGCTGCTTATTTCGAATATATTGCTAGCTTTCCGGATTAAAAAAAAGGGAGACATCCTGATTTGGTATTTGATGAATTTAAATTTTTTCATTTAATACTGAATTATTAAAATTTCAGCTTCTTTCGAATAAAGTTTAGATATTGTGGTTTTTAATAACCAAAAATAGTACAATATTTTCCAAAATAAATATTAAATTCCGCGGTCAGTAGCACAAGAACTTCATTTCCATGAAAATAGACCATTTATAACATCATCATTTTATTTTTTAAATTTTATTCCAAATTTTACTAGACATGTATTACCAATGCAGCAGTTTTTAAATGAAAAAATAAATCTCAATTGGTAAAATTATTTTCATGAAGAATTTAATCACATAAAAAATTTATTGGTATTTTAGGATTCCCTAATCTTCCAAGCAATTATTGGGTAATTTGCATAAGTCTTCTTTTTTTCTAAAGCAAGTAGTTATTGATTTTCAAAAATGTTAAATACCATTTTATTGGAACATTAATTATTTTTTTCAAGATGATTTAATTTATGAGCATAATCTTGCTCTTTATATACTTATTTTAGAACTAATATTTAGAGCTTTAACTCTACCAAAAATAGAAATTTGGTAGTATAAACTAATAATAGAGATTTTATCGTAATTGTTTACCTGTAAAAATAAAACCACCCAATTAAAAAAAAATATCCCCGAATATCTTAATAACTTTTTAAAAAAAAATTTGATCTAGTTATTTTTTAATGTTAGACTAATTAGCTAATTTACGATTCTAAAATAAAAATGTCTAATTTTATTATATTTATTGGTCTGATAATTTTATAAAAATTCGAAAAACCTAATACGCTCATTAAAGATTTTTTAAGATAAGTTATTTTGAAATAACTTGATCAATTTCTTAATGGTTAGGTTTATATTTAAATCACACTTTGTTAATCTAAATTCAAACCTTATTTATTTAAAATTAAATGCAACTAGAACTATATCCAATCAAATTGAGGATAAATAGCTTCATTTTTTCAAATTAACAATCTTTGGGCGTAATTTCTTGCCTTATTCTTGTATTTGTATATTGGCTAATACAATTGGTCATAAGCATTTATTGAACCAAAAATGTGAAATACTTTCTGGTTTAATGACAGAATTGGAAATAAAATGAAAGTGGTTTATGTTTAATAAGCCCTGAAAGAGTTGAACTAACTTTGAAATAAGCATGGCTATTAAATTTTATATCCAAACTAATATTTGTTATTTTATCGAAAAAACTTATTATTGATTCAAATCTACATATTTAATTTTCTTATTTTATAGAAGACTATTCTTCTCTTACCTTTAATTCGCTTGAATATCACGAGTAATAATAAACGATTATTTTATCAATTTCCGGATCCCTAAATTCAGATTTAACTTTTACAGATAACATTTATCTCCATTTTCGTATTAAATATATAATCGCTTGTCTTGTATCTATTACTTTTTATATAGCATCACAGTTTCGTGATATTAAATTTTGTTAAAATAAAACTAAAAATAACACTTTTTTTAAGAGCCCCAAGTTGAATAATTTTATTGACGTTTTATGCGATAGATAATGGGTTCTGATTCAAAATTTCAGGAAACTAAGCTAATTATGGAGACTGTTTTAATGGGGTATTTTTATAAAACGAAAAATGAGAAGCATTTTCTGGCTGGCAGAAAAAATATTAAAAAGACTTACATCTTTAAAACTAAAATATTGGGATTTGCAGTTTTATTTCCAATTGAAGTTTAGTGATGCTAGAATGTACAATAAATTGCAAAAAATATGCTATTTTCCCATTTTTTACAGTTAAATAAATAATAATTAACAAATAGATTTCAAAATTTAATCCTTTAATCAACTAAATAAACCAATAGGGAAATTATCTTAATGGAGTACTTTAATGATGTCACCCACGTATTAAAAAAATTTTGCACAGTATTTTCGATAAAACTCAAGAAAAAAATTTTTTTTTACCTATTTGTGAATAAAATTCATATTAATACACCACTTGTTTATAATTTAATAAAAATGTTTTATTTTTATTGGTTGCTGGATATAAATTATAACCCCATTAGAATGTTTAAATGGCAAAAAATTAATTATTTACCTTAATTAGCTCTAAATAACTCTTATAAATCTTAATGAAAAGTTTATTTCGAAATGAAAAAGAGGTTTTCAAAATATGTAATGTTTTGCTTAAAAAATTTTTTTGTAGCTTTCCTCTGATAATTTCTAATTTCTAAAAACAAGTACTTAAACGGGAGATTGTGTTAAATTCAGGAATTTTTTCCCTGTGCAAAACATTATATACAATTCAATTTGATCTTAAAATAAAAATAATATTGTATAAGTATAGATATTCATTTCAAGAAAGGAAGCTCATCCGTTAAAATCTATATCTTTCTTAATATGGAAAAATTGTGCTAATATGGGATAAAGCTATTCAAAAATAAAAATATTAATATAATAACAAAGCTCCTTATTCATTAAATTTATTAAAATTGTTTGGGCTACTATGTTTATTCGCTTTTATTATTTTTTTCCTGTTATAAATTTATATTAACATGTGATTCAAATAAAAAAAGGTTGATACTATAAATATTTTTTAATATTCTAATCCAATAATTTTATTGAGCTTCAACAACAGGGGATGGTTTTTAAACTTAACTCAAAATTGACCAATAAACGTTGCATTAGTAGCATTAATTTTATCAAATTAAATAATTTGTAAAACTTAAAACAAAATAACTGATCTTTAAGAGTTTCTCTCATAAAAACTCTCTATTCCACGAAATTTTAATATTCTATTAATACATCAATTGAAGTAATTTTCCAATAGCCATAATGAGTTTTTTATTAATTAATGGGTCTTTCTGTTAACTAATTCAAGTACATTTTAAAAAAAAATTGTATGCATTAAGAGATTGATAATGTATTTATATATAATGAGGTTTATTTGAAGTTTAAATCTCATTTCTTAACAGACCAAATATTTATTAATCAAATAAGAAATCATAAAATAGGGGTTTTTATTTTTTTATAACAATGTTTTTAACGAGTAACACATGTGTAAAAAAAAATTCTCTAATATCGTTATTATACTTCTTCTATTAAATAACTGAAAGAGCTATTAATTAATACAGAATAAATTTAGATAATCCATCAAGTATTAACAAACTTTCAAGCTATCAATTAATTCCACAAGTTATTACTTAATAGGAATTGAGTTAATTATTAACTGATTAATTCCTAAACAAGCAATTCATTTTTTAAATATACCACAAGTATTTTGAAAAAAATTACCTTAAAGAATAAAAGATACATATTAAATGAGTATATCTTGTTTTTAAGATAATCAAGGGAGTGCATTTTTTAATTGAAGGCTTTTATCATTATAAGTACACAATTACGATAAAATCTCTAATATATATAATGTATGCTTGTAATACAAGTAAACCAATAAACTAATAAAATAGTCACGAAATTCATTAAGTTGTAACCATCATCAATTTGCATTATTGAGAATCGTACTTATTAATATGACCGTTTAATATTTCTCCTCGATACATGAATTATGAATGTTATGCTTATGCTCATAACAGATAAAAGTTATTACGCTAAAAAACCACACTGGCGTTAGAATTTTCTGCTTTCAACCGATGAATAAGAATTATTCATCGATAATCTGTTAAAAATTTTTTTTGACAGAAGTGTAAAATACACTCCACCCTTATATTCATCTAAAATGGCAGCTTTGTAAGATGATTACATGGCCTTTGAGAATAATGGACTTGAAATGGTGAATTATGTGAGAAATTAAAGATATTTTATATTGGTTAAATACAGTTTTTGGAAAGAATGATAAAAAATTAGACATAATGACGAATAATACAAAATTATATAAATTAAATAGACAATAATCATATTTCCCGCCTAATTACAACCGCAAATATCGTTAAAAATCCGCAGAAATTTGCCCATTTAAATCATTGGCTCTAGTATTCTTATTAAAATCCCATTCGCCGAATTTAAAAATGAAATTTTTTTTCAAAATATGCAAACTTATTTTCTAATAATATTTATCATAACCAAGCCCCTTCTAATCATATCATTTTTTGTTCTTAATATGATGTTTATTTATACCGAAAAATTTTTTTATGTTATTTTTCTATATTAAAAAGTTCCACTTATGGATTCAATTTAATATTAATCAAAGATATCTTTCTTATATTTATACTTGCCTTTAAGATTCTGGATAAAAATTATTTATAAAGGTGATGAAATAGAAGGCTATTTTTTCATACAAGTGGCTAAAAAAAAAAAATTGGGGGCCATCTAGCCTCCATTCTTTTATATCTTATTTTTTTGTTAGTTTCTTAGATCTTTCAATCCAGTGTGTCAAATTCTTTGATTTAATAAATTTACAAAAACATATTTTTGGTTTTAAAAATTAAGCCAACAGAAAAGTGATTTTTAAGCTTAAATAAAAGACGGCATAGATATTGAACGTAAGAATGGCACAAAAAGACTCACTTTGAATGAAAGATAAATAAAATAAAATAAACTGCTATTCGATTTGTGGACCTTGTTTTGACCCAATCCGGTGTTTAGTCTCAAAAAAAAAACAAATATAATATGGTAAAAATAAATTTGGCCAATAATTTATTTATTTTTTGAGGATTTTTTAATAATTCCGGATGAAATGACTGGTTAAAATTAAATGCATGTTTTTATTACAGGATTTGCGGAATTTTCAAAATTTCATCTTTTTTTTTCTCGAGATTCTGTCCTATTATTAACGCCAACCATTTTATATTAATTAACAAATTTTTTGCTTATAAAGATGATAATTAAGAGTTGCAGACCGCATGAAATAAAAAAAATACTATAATTATTAATTAATAAACCCTAAATGAGCTTTTTAGGAAAAATGCTAAGTAACAATTTAAAAAAAATGTTATTAAATATCATTTTTTTGGGGGTTCTTTACAAAGTATACTTCATTTCCATTAATTTTTTTTTTCTTTAATAATTTCGAAATATAGGAATTTTAAAAAAATATTTTTTTATGGGAAAATATAAAAAAAAACAACTTTAAAGGATATTTTCTATTTTCTATCATTTACTCTACGCTTTTAATTATCAGCTTTTAATGAAATATATATGCTCTTATAAAGGATGCACCTACTTACATGAATTATTTTTACTATTTTACACCACCCAAAAATGGAAAGGATATTATTGATAAATATATTTATAAATAAAATCTTTCTTAAGAAATTTTATTTGAAAAAGATATACATCAAATATTTGAAATTAGTAATTTGTTTTTTTTTAAAAAAAAAAAATAACAAGAATTAAAAAATAACGAATGAAAAGTACAGATAGATTAAAAAATAATTGGTGTTAGTATTATTCAACGTTTTGTAAAAAAACAATTTATAGATTTTAAATACATTAAAATATAATCTTTAAATTTATAGGAGTTGATTTTTTAGTAAATTTTATATCCTAATCTAAAAACTAAAAAATGTGGAAACGAAATTTTTTTTTTTGGTGAAGTGGTTTAAATTAATAATAAAAAATAGTGCATTTAGATGCTATAAGTGCGGGTATTGTCGCAGAAAATATTATCTTGTTGGCTAGGAATGTATTAAAAATTCCGGAATAAGGTTATAGGTTGTATATTTGGCATAATTTGGTTTTTAATAACAATAAAAAATGAACAATTTTATTTAAAAATATGAATAACAATAAAAAATTACTTTGTTAATTATCCCTAATCAAAAAATAAAACATGGAGATACCGAAAAAGGGTTTTTATTCAAGATGTAAAATGTTGGAATTACTTCGTGAAAAAAATATCTCGAATAAATAAGAATTTTTCAACTAGAATTGTTCCTCCCAGAGCTGTATACGACTTCTTGAAAAATAATGGATATAGAATTTGTAGTATATTTTCAATACCTGCCTTCATCTAAATATTAAAGTGAATGATTTTCCGCATAAATTCAAGCTTGATAAATATTAAAAAGCAATAATTTTGTTTTTTTTTTCATTATATAAATATTTTATGCCAGAAGTCACCCAATATTTTATTGAAGGATAGCGCATAAAAAACAAACTGTTTCAATATGCCCCTATTGTTCTGTCTTTGAATTTCAGATACCAAAGGAGCATTTTATTACAGTTTTAATCTTTTAAAAGATTACTCATTAAAATATTCATCTTGGGCATTGGAAAATATTAAATAAATTTACTCTAGGATTTACATACCTGAATAAATAGTTTCAGATAGGTATTTATCTTTGATGGCCGAAATTATATCTATTGTTACCGAATTAAAATTTTTGATAACTTTGTCGTATATTAATAAAAAAATCAAAAAAAATAGTAAATTAAAAAATATTAGAGAGTATCAAAGATGATATTTTAAATAATTGGATGCATATTATATTTGTATCCGACATTTTAGAGGCTACAAAAATTATTATGAATGCTATAAAAAGTATTAAAAATCCCATTATTCATAGAAAATTTATAATAAATACTTTTCTTATTCACAAAAAAAATATTTCAAGCTTAAACAGATAAAAAATTAATTTCGGTACTGTTAATACTTCTATATTTGAAAGATAACATCCAATCTTAAAGAATATCACTGATCTTCTATATGTAATTTACTAAAATTGCGCAAAAAATATATCTTGCAGAGAAAAATCAATGAAATATCTAACAATCGTTTTAAATTTGAACAGTGAAAGAGAAATATACTTTTTAGTTACAAAAATATAGAAATAATTGATAAATAACATTTCTGTTTATTTTTTGAATCGCTTTGGAGCTTAATATCGAATAAAAATACATTCAAATGATCAAAAAATACTCTCCAAATTTATCAATTCATTCAGAAAAGTTATTTAGCTTCCATATTTTCGCCAGATACATGTTATAGCATCACATTATGATTATATAAACATAGGTAAATCCCAACTCTGGTGAATCACATCAGTAATGACTTAATCTCAGTTTCTCGAATTAAAATACTTTCGGATTATAAGATCTTATGCAGCGAAATTGGATAATACTATAGAAAATTTTTGACTTAACTAGATACCCAAAAAAAAAAATGCAATACTAAAAATTCTGGAATTTCTCTCTGAAAAGCAGAAAAATCTGTGAAAACACGAAATGCAAAAAACCAGAGGTATAAATAAGTCGCAGAAGAGTCTTTAAAAATCTTTTAAAAAAAAGGATTCTTTCACCATCAGAATCCTCTTGATAAAATAAGAATTTACTTCTTCTAAATCGTTAGAAAAAGAAATACAATAAGAGGGTGAAGTTTTTTTTTTTGGTTATTTTCAAATTAAATCAATTTATTTATTTATTTATTTTTAGACAGTTATTATTATTAACAAGTCTTAATTTATTTTTAGAATATAAATTTACATATATTACTTCTAAGCTGTTAATATACTCAGAGAATTCAATTATTTTATTACGATAATTGCCCAAATTCTTCATATTTTTAGATTGTTTAAATTTAACCTATTTTCCAAATATCTGTAAAAAAAATTGAAATGAGGATTAATAAATAAATTGGTAAAGACTTAGTACCTTTATTGAAATTATATTTGGTAAATTCATTATTCAGAATATATTTTAGGTAGCTTAAGGTCGAAATAAAAGATAACTAATCTTTGCCTTCCGTTATAAAATACTAATTGTGATTAATTTTTGGTGCTGAAAATTCATTATTCAGTTTTCCCAAGCATAATATAAGGTGTTATTTTATTAATTCAGCTCATAATTTCATTCCATAAAACAATTTTTTTAGAAAACATGAGCCCAAATACTTATTAAATTTTTCGATAAAGAAATAAAAAAAATTTTTGAAAATATTTTAACTCATTTAGCTGTAATTATGAATTTTTTATAATCTAAAGCTCTTATTCAAAAAATAATTTAACCTTAGTTTTCCCACCTTGTGAACCTAATTTCATTTTTGTTTTAAAATTTCAATAAGAGTTCCTTATTTTTATTTTTGATCTTGAGATGATTTTCTAGGCTTCGAGGTGGGGAAAAAAATAAGACATAATAGCTATTTAGAAATATCTACGTACGATAAAATCTCTTTGGTTAAATTAATTAATAAATCAAGGGTCCAATAAGATATCTTTAATTTTTTGGAAAGTGTGAAATAGTAAGAAGAGGGAATGATTATAGCAACATTATTTTATAAATAATTTAGAAAAATAAGTGATAGGAAATAACCTCTTTAAATATTAATTTCTACGTTTATTGACTGATATGAATATATATATATATTCGATGAGTGATAATTATCCTTTTTAAAAAAAGAAAAAAAAACACATATCTCAAATAAATAAATTAATCAAAGCCTATCTTATAGAAAATTTCTTTTTTTTTATCCTTGTTGTTTTTTAAATTAAAATCTTATGATTCTTTACTTCGTATCCTTGAAGCTGAGACACGAAGATCTATTGTATGAATAAAGGCTCGCTTAAATAAATTCTAACTCTGTCTAAATTTCGAAGTTGAGATTGATTTATTTTAATCTAAAAACATAGGAGAATAGATAGCCTCCCTCTTTTCCAAAATATGGTTAAATTTTTCAGAATTTCTGAAAAAAATCCTCAGTATTAATACCTTTCTTACAAGAGTATCAAGTTTTTTTTTTTTTCGTATTCTATGACTATAAATTTTTTGTCACTACTTAGGTCATTTACTGAGTCTAAAATTATAAAAACTTAAGAAGATTTTATTTATTAATTTTATTCTAAGAGATGGAGGACATGCTATCATTAATTTATTTAAATACTCTATTAGAACATTTCCAGCATAGACTACATAAATAAAATCGGTACTTAGGGATATAAAGCTATCCGCATGGAATATATTTTTATTTTCTTATTTATTTCGTTTAAAACATCAATATTTTCTGCAAAAATTACATGTCTTTCCAACCATAGCTTAATGGTACAATTATCTATCATATCTGGTAATAAACAATCAATAATTTGGGCTAATTCCAATGAAAAACATATATTAGATGACATTTCTATCAAATCGGTTCCTGGAAGAGAATTAAAACTACAATTAACCAAATGAATACGGCACTTTCAATAAACTAAATTTTTTTCAAGCCTCAATTCTGAAAAAATTTCATAATTTAGCTCAGATTTTTTATTTCAAGCTAATCCCAGAGGGGGGATGTTTTATGGATATATTTTAAAAATACATGCCTGGACGAATGCTTAATCTCAGAAAGTATTTGATCGAAAAATCCTCACATAATAAAGGCCATCCCACCCAATGGAATGATATTGACCATATTATCTTTTAAAGAAATATCCAACTCCTCAGATAGATATCAATATGCCATAGGAGCCCAATAAAATATAATAATCTCTGGATTTTTTATTACTTAAGATAAATCGATTTGCATTGACATGTTCATCTTAGACTTTATATTTATATATATATAGTTATTTTAAATTTTTTTTGGAAATTTATTCTTCCTGGAAGAAAAACTGATGCGATCCAGTTATAAAAATAAATCTAAATCTATTCCTCTTTGACATCTTTCGTATCATAAAAATAGTTCAGAACGTAAATATTTCTCATTTCCTCCTGGCACATCTAAAATTTAAAGTGATGCTGCTGTCTTTTATAGACATCAGAACTTCTCTAAGAAAAATAGTGTGATTTTGAGTAAAATTTTACAAATTTTCTAAAAGATTCATTTTGAAGCTAATTTAAATCACACTCCACTTCATATAGAATAAATTAATGGTGTTTATTACTTTCTTGGATATCTAAAGCTCTTAATACTAATCTTTAAACTCGTAACCCCAGATTCGGTATCAAGAAATCATAAATATATATAGATAAATTTTATACCCTAATTATAATATATTTAATTGCTGAGCTTTAAAAAATTTCTGTGTTTTTCTGTGATTTTGGAAGGGTTATAAAAAAATTCTGGGAAATCTCAGGTTGATTAATAATTGTAAAAATGGAAGTTTTTGAGAGGTTTAAACTCCCCAAAATATCCACAAATAGCACTCTTATCTAAGGCATTATTGAAATTGAAATTGAACACCCAAGAGCCATTTCATACTCAGAATAATCTTGTATAATACCAAAATTTTTACAAAACTCCTTGAAACATCCATTTTAAACATTTTTATATGTCCTTAGTTCATATATGCTTGTTTTTTTCAGTGAATTTGAATTTTGAAGCAAAATCCTTAGTTAAAATAAATTTCCATAATTTGGATGAATACTATGAACTCTTCAAATAATAGGTAATATAATTATTGTACTTTTTTTTAAACCTGTATTTTAGAAGATATTTTTTTTATGTGTAATTATATGAATATTCAGGATATAAATTAAAAAAATTAGCTGAATCGTCAATATTTTGCAGATTATTTTTGAAACAAGCAATAATTTGAGTTTCTGGAGCATTTTAACTTGCTATCACTCACTCTTTTACTCCATTAAATATGTTTTGAAGTGTATTCTCTAAATGAAGCTAATGTAATTTTACTGTAGGAAACTTTTAACTGTTTCAAAATAGTATAGTCTCCGGCATGTGAAACGTGATCCTATATATCTAAAATTTTGATACTCTCTTAATCTATTTTTTATAATAAAGTTTTTCAAAGCGTTTAACCTAAAAATTATCCATCAATAATCTTTTAAAACAATTTGAGCAGAAATTTAAAGTCTTATACTATGCTGCCAATCTCTAAATGTATGTGGCATCTTAATCTAAATGTTGAATAAGTGCTATAAGAGATAATATATGGATTATTATAGTTATTTTTTTTAATGCGGTATCACCACCTTTATTTTATGATTTGTGCTTTTAATTTGGGTTATTTTGGTTTTCATTCCAAATTTTACAACAGTTAAAGGGCTTTGAAAATTTTTAGCTAAATTTTCTATTCTTCATATATGTAGCATTAAGATTGTTTCAACACTCAAAGCAATGCCAGGGGGGTCTTTCAGTTGGTAGATTGCACCCTTTTCCCGTAGGTACGCAGCCGTTAGTTCGGTAGAGGAGCTTATTGTAGTTAGAATAATAGTCTTAACTATAAGTCACTTTCAGTTTTTCTTATTTTTTTATCATAGTTTTGAATGACGTTATCAAGCAATAAAATTCCGTGATAAAAAAAAGGGTTTTGTAGAAAAAATGGATTATGGACCATAATTTTAAGAAAAAAATCCTCTTAAATAGATGTTTTTGGTATCTCGGCTAAAAAATCGGAGTTTATCCCTTCTATTGATCAAATTTTGTTTTCTGGAGCCAAAAAAACCTATTTTTGCGCATTTTGAAAGCCACTTTTTGTAAATTTGACAACTGAAGATGCGATACAGTGGTTCCAAAAATTTATCCATCTAATATTAAATCTTAAATTTTTTGTATATACTGTTTAAAATTTTTTATTAAAATGTCTGGGTGATCCTCGGTTTTTAATTATGGAAGTATTTCTATTTTTATTTTTTTTAACTTAATAAAAATATCAGGCTTATCGCGTTTTCCGAATATATTCATTGCACATTGGAACCTATATGCATATTTATAGGATTCTCGGTAAAATAATATTGCAGAATAGTTTTGTTGTTATAGCTCTGGAATCATGATAAGAATGGCGAATATAATCAAAGAAATTTTGATAAAATTCATCACTGAGGTTCTTTTGTAATTTTCAATATAACTAAGTCTTATAATTTATATTTTAGTTTGTTCTATTCAGCAGTATTCTTGAAAAAAATCTTTTGGGCGTACAAAGAATATGTATTTGTACTTCACATAAATGTAAATGGTATTCATGGAGATTTTGTACCGATGTCTTTTTGAAAATTTGCAGAATTCCCAAATTCTAAAAATATCCACCTTATTTAAAAATAAGAAAATTATACAGAGCGCCAAAATATCTTTGGGTGTCATTGATAATTTTTGAGCCTCCATCGTGACCTTTAACTATAAAATCTCTTTTTTATGTGTTTTATTCTCCGTAAGCACTAAAATCCTCTTCAAAACTTCAGAATTATAATATATAATATTTTTTTGTCTTAGGAAAATATTCCTTGTTTATTAAAAAAAATTATATCAGATAAAAAGAAAAAATATCTTTCAAAAGCCATTAAAAAAAAGTTAAATCTTTTTTGTTGATATATGTGTTCTTTAAGTGGTTCTAGAATATATAAGAAACATTTAATTTTTCCTGGTTTAGAATTATTTTAAGGAAATTTCATCCAACCCAACCCATCCTCAAGGTTTCCTCTTCTGAACCATAACTAAAAATAAAGGTGTATATTTATCCAGACTTAGGATTAGATCTTCCACTACCGTAAAAATCAGTAGCACGTGATAAATGTTTTTTTCACAATCACTCCTAGATTGTGACAATTTTTTAAGCTAAATTCATAGAATTATTAGTCTGAAGAGAACATTCTTCGGGTAATGTATTATTAAATTCGTTATTCTTCACATTTTATGAATTTAAACCTGGGCGTGCTTTCCTTGAACATTTTAAATACAGGAAAAATATATTTTCTACCCGAAAAAGCTATATTTGCCCATCTTTTTTTCATAATTACAAAAATTCTTCTTGAAATTGTAACATGAAGCTGGAATTCCTATAAAAACTGTTAAACGGAAACTTTTTCCTTAAATATATATCATTTTTTCCGCTGAGTGCCGCCAGTTGATGACTATTTAGGACCCTAAATTCTTAGTTTGTGAGAGGGAGCCACCTTTTTTTGTATAATTATGCCTATTCTACCTATCTTTTTGTTGATAATTTTGATAAGCTCTTCTTGCAAATTTCCTGGTTCTGCTATTCTAATTTTATAATTTAATATAATCCTTACTAATTTTTTTTGAGTTTTTCTTGCCGAGTTTTCCTTGCTGATAATATTTTTTAAATTACTGTTTTTTTTACCACCTTCTAGCTTTTATATCTTTATTAGCTTCTTTAAATATGTTTCTATCGCTTATCGATATTCTAGGCCTAAACAATTCCTGGGTATTGGAGTTGGAATTATACATTCTTTTTCTGTTGATCTGCATCGTTTTTTTAGTTTTTTGACTTCTTTTTGTACCTAAAATAAAGATTAAAAAATTAATTGGTGTATATTTTCGAATCTAATCTAAAAAAAAAAATTAAAAAAATATCCATCCAACCAATACCTTCACGAAAAAAAATTATGATAAAAAAATTATAACTAAAAATATGGAACTAAAACATAAGATAAGCACAGATACTTTATAATTATGTTTTGTGAAAATTGGGGAGCTCTCGGATAATGGTTTTAATTTATAAAATTTGGATGATATTACCAATAATATCTAATGATTATAATATTAATTAAATATTAAAGTTTACATTGAATTAGTAATTTTATTGTTTTTAGATATTAATTATTCCATTGAAGTAAAGAGAAATTACATTCCAATAGATGTTATTTTCCCAAATAAATCTTAAATCTTAAGAAAATTAGATAAGATTTTACCATAAAGACCTGTTACTATACTTAAAAAATTTGACACAGCTAATAATTAAAATTTTACTTAATAATAACCTAAATCTCGTATGGATAATTTCACTCAACTTAGGCTTATTTAGGTTTTTATACCTTCTAAAATTATTTTATTTGACACTGTCCAAAATGCTAGTTCACTCAGATCAAAGTTATTATAAAATAAAATTATGAAAAAATTGGGAGAAAAAGCCCCAAATTAGTAATAGAATGAGCTCTAAATTAAAAAGAGTTACACTGTTTCATACTACATAAACAAATTCTTTTTAATATTATTATTATTTAGCCTTAAATAAACCATCTTATTTCATAAATATCCTAGATGTATGAATATGAGCACTGAAAATTTTTTAAACCATAGATTATATTTATAAAATACTAGGAGTCTTCATATTTTAAAATAAAAACATTTAATGGATATTAAAATTATGGAATATTTCGGGAGAGTAGATTAGTTATGAAATTTAAATTAAGAGCCTATAATAATACTGATCTCTAATAAAAAATTGAATTAATTTCCTGATTAAAAACATCCATTACTTTTTCTCTTCTCTTTGGATTTATTTAAGAAAACAGCCAATCTAAAAAATTAAAAAAACCAAAAATCACCACTTAAAAATCCATGGAGTTAAACAACGTAGCCAAGAAAGAAATATGTGCAGATTATTTAGGGAATAAACATACCATCTATGGAGGTCCAGAAAAATTGATCGCGAATAATTTAATTCTGTAAATCAAAGATTATAAATTAAGTGCTTTGTAAATGGGGACAATTCTAAAGATATTTCCATTTTCTGTGGTTTTGGTAGCGACCTTACGGTCCTTTGTAACTTACGGTCTATTAAAAACGTAGAAGAAGTATTTTTTGATATTCTTAATGCTTATAAAAGGTGAGAAATTGGCCTCATATAACGTCAACTAAAAAAAAATTCTTATAGTTGGATTTAAAAACAAAATGAATGATTTCTTACAAAATAAATAAATATAAGCGATGTAAATTATTTTTTTAAGAGCAATTAAAAGGGATGGCAATATTATCATAATTATAAAATCAAGCTATGGAAATAAGAATATTAAACATGGTGCTAAGTTTATTGACTCATACCTATCAAATCATGGAAAAGTTATTTATATAATTAAAAAAAGCTATGAAAAAACCAATTTTTTTAAAAATAAAAACTTAGTCGTCTTTTTTTAAAAAAAACCTTGAAATAGAAGATAATGACATCCCAAAACAAGTTAAAATAATTTTTCAGCTCTTCCCAAAACGTTTTCAAGAGATGACCCAATACGCAAGTGATATTTTAAAAAAAAAATTCAAGAATAAGTGCGATGAATTAGTTAATAAATATCTAGAAAGAAATAGAAACTCCAACCAAAAATAAGAAAAAAATTTGTTGAGATTTCAAATTTTTTATTCTCAAGTAATAAAAAAATTAAAATGGTGTATTCTAGTAAATAAAGAATATGAGAGAATAGAGGAATTTGATCCAAATATCATCGAGTCTATTGATTATTATTTGAACTAAAAAAAATTTAACTCTGCATCACTCAATGAACTACCTAAAAATTTCTGAAAAATAATATCGAAATATAGTCAATAGTAGATTTTGGGCCTGAAAAAAATAGAATAGAAAAATGTTTAGATATATTTTCGTTTAAAAGTATCACAAAAAAATTATAGAGTCGACTATTGATTCGAAATCTAGAATGATATCTAAGTTTTATGGGGTAGAAGTAAATTCCCAAAAAATGAATAAATATTTCTTTATATATGGGATCCAAATCAATCTAGATGAGTAGAGAAGATCGTAAATTCACAAGAAAATTTTATTTGAATCATGATGAATCGAACTGCTTTTATTTTGATGAAAATTCGAGGGTGCATCTGAGAGATTATTCTCGGAAAAAAAAAATCTATCTAAAATACGAAAAAACAACAAAAAAAATAAAATAGCAGTAAGAATAATAATAAAATTTAGTTTTTTTGTGAAGGGAGTATCAGATCTCTGAAAGAGAAGCCTGATTTTTAAAATTTTTAAAAATACAAGCAAAATCTGATGAAATATGACTACATGAAATAAAAATAAATGGGAAAAAGAATTTCTGGTCCAAAACCTGGGTGAAACTATCATTTTTGTCTAAATATCCGGCTGTTCTAATCAACAATGATAAAATTTAAATAAAAAGTAATCAAATTATATTTATTGTAAGGGAAAACATTACCACTATACTTTAGGATGCCAAATAAATCAAACACAAGTAATTAACTTTTATCCCCTATATCCAAAATGAGTATAAAAAATTTATTCCTTTATTTTTTTTTTCTTTCTTGTAAAAAGTGATATAACAATAGTATTGGGTGACTTCAACGTTGATGAAAACAAAAAAAAAGATAGGCGGTCACCTGCGATGACCCCTAGAAATTGGAAAATGCTATTTCATATAACTGAGAAGTTAAATTTGATAAATCGAATAATATAAACAAAGAAAGAGAAATATAATGCATTTATGAAACATAAAATGGAATAATAAAATCAAAAATGGTTAAAATTATTTCAAAAAAATTCAATCAACTGTATACAAAAGTTTAATCCATGCAAGAATATATCATTCTTACCAAGCGCTTTTCTTTAAATAGCACTTAACAATATACAGATTTTTATGAATTTTTCCACTGGCTCTCTATTTCATTTTTTACTAAACAATTTTTAACTGTTTTAGATAAAAAATCTACAAAATTATCTTAAATTTTAAAGCTAAATATCCATTTAATTTCAGGTAAAATTTTATTAAGCATATATATTTAATAAAAAAAAGGAAAAAGGAAAATAAATTGGGTAGTTCAAAATTATTTTAAATTTCCAAATAAAAATATTTTTGGATTATATGGATTATACTTTCAATTAGAAGTCTAAAAAGCTAAAATCAAACTTTTTTTCGCTTTATAAATGGGAGGAATGCAAAATGTACAGCCAATATGAGATTTGACTCATTTTCCGACTCTAAATCGATATTTTATAAGGCTATACCCCATTCTGAGATCTGTAAAAGCACCAAGATTTTCCCTAATTACAGAGAAAAAGTATTAGAAATTGTTGATGCTGGATTTAAAAGACCGTTGGACATTCAAAAAATATATGCAATATTCATTCCAACCATGTAAGTAAATTTAAAGAATTTATAAAGTTGAAATTGGATGATTTGGAATCGTTTATTTTTAAAAAAGATTAGGAATTATATGATCCCTACATAAGCCGCTGTGAATTTAGTGAAGGTAACTTCCAGCATTCAAATATTATTAATCGATCTCTAGTTTTTTTTTTAAATTTATATAATATTAAAATGATAGAAACTGTAAAAAATATTAATCAAATCTAATTTCCTTGTTAAAGTTGCATTTATTTCAGAAAACTTTCATATGAATGCCACATATAAGCTACTGATCACAAGCTATCCTACAATAAAAATAGACGTAACCGATATAAAAAGCTCATTTCTTCTTAGAATAATGCTATACTAAAAAATGAGGACACCGATAGATATTTTTTGAACTTAATGAACTTCTAAGGACAGTCTTTTCAGTTAATTTGTAACATAATCCAACATATTTATTTGCAGAATCTTCTCCACAAATAACTAGTGATGTATTAAGATTCAATCATGTGTGTGTTATAATAAACTGTTGGGCACACTCTTTTAAAAACATTCAATAAATAGCAAGAGTATCACCCGAAATTTTTGGGAAATTTTTTTAAATGACCTTCATTTACTACAGATTTCGGACTAAAGCTCAAAATCTGGCTACCTTATTATTTTAATAAAACGAAAATGGTCTTATTTTGCTGAAAAAGATTTTTTTTTTACAAATTTTGGAAGAAATCACATTAAATAGATCTCTTCGTGGTACGAGGGAGAAAATATACTCGGAAATGGTATGGATGATACTTTTTAAATATTAATTTTGCTTTAAAAAGTAAATATTTGGACTGGAAAAAATCCAAGTTAAATGAATTTATAATTAAGGCTTTGGAATATTAAGATACATATAATCCAACATCAAATTAAATTTCGATAAACCTGTAAACGATTAACACATATACTTTGGAAATGATACCACTTTTTTTTGTGCTGAGTGAAAAAAATTCTCGGGTTTGAAATAAATTCTGTTATATGAAAAGGAGCTATCTAAACTATTTATAAATGAATTTTACAAAAATGATTTCAATAATTTATATTAATACTATTGACATTGTGTTATAACACAATCTGGAATTTCAGTTTTATATTTTTATGATAAGAATAGAAGCTATAAGGAATTTAAGTGCAATTTTATTATTTTTTGAAAAACAAAAATTCAAAAATATATTCAATTATCCGAAAAAATGACATTTAATCAGCCTCATTAACATGATAATAAAAATTAAAGGTTAAAAAAGGTTTGGAAAAAGAATCACCAACAACCCGTTCCTTGGGAGGGACTAAAATATTCTTAATAGTATCTTAAATAGATAAATCCTTCGATAAATAAATATCTTTTATAAATTTTGAATATTAAATTTTTATTTTACGCAAATACTCTAAGGTTCTAAAAAAAATAAATTTATCAAAAAATTTTAAACGCATAAAAATATAAACATAAACATTATATTTACTCTTTTTTTGTGTTAGATTTTCAGAAATACAGCTAAAGGTGATAAACATTTTGCTTTGAGAGCCATACCAATTTATAATAGTGATTAAATTAATTAATCAGATGTAATAATCATTTATAAAAAGCCAATATTCAGTTTGAATGAAGTTGCCTTTAATTTTTTTATTATATTATGTATCAAACTCATTTAGAATTTTTAGTTCATAATTTTGTCCCCAATGTAGTTAATTTATAGTTTATTTCTGTGTGAGGAATTTTTTTGACATTTATGCTAACACGTCTTAAGTTTTTTTAGATATTATTTTGAAATAAAATTATTTTCATTTAGATCTAGTTAAACCGAACCCAATGTTAAAATAAAATGGTGTATGTATAATTATCAAGATTAAATCATAATTTTAGGTTACTATAAATAGAATATTGATTTTAAGGATATTTGTTTAAAATTCAGGTATATTCGAGTTAAAAAAATCTTTTGGGATATTTTTTTGATTTGCGTTATTGGGGTGAAACGGAAAGAATGATCTAAATCCAAATATTTTGAAATTATGTAATTCATATCGTAAAAAATTTTACTTTGAGTTATTGGAGTAAATTTTTAGATTTTTATTAAACATACAAAACGAATTTATTAAAATAATTCAATTAGAAAAATCCATGAATATTTTTATATGAATAAGTTTTATTTCAGGAAAAACTATTGGTCAGAATGATGTATTTGCGTATGGATTAAACTTTTTTATATAGTTGATTGAGTTTGAGCACAATTAAGTAATTTTGTGGATATGTACTTTTAACTTGTTTAATATTAATATTCTTCATTGTTCACCCTTTTTTACCATCTATTCACACTTACCTTATTTGTAAAAAATTATTTGCTTATTTTTTTTTTACTAAAACCTTTTCATTGGCTATTTTTTTCAGTAAATAAATTCTGTTTCGGCTTTTTTTTCGAAAATAGGAAATATTTTTTAATTATATTTTTCTGAATATCATTTTGGCAATAATTGAAAATTATACCAATAAAGATTTAATATGTTTACAAAAAAAATATTTCATCTAATTTCAATCCACTTTTTAGAACATCAGAATTTTAACCTTCTACACAAAAATTTTATTTCTCTTGTTTGTAAGTGATTTACTATTATTATTATTACATACCAGAATTATTACTATATATTACCATTTCTCCTAATATCCTATTTAAACACTGGATTTTATCTTGAAATTTTTTTATCTTCAGCTTATATTTTTTCACATCTTTTAGGTTTCGTATGCTTTCATTTAATTATTAAATCAAATTTTTATACTATCAAACCCGTAATTTATTAAATTATACATTAAAAATTAGCTTTTATTAATTAAATTATTGTATTTTAAAAAAAAATCTTCAAAAAACAAATTCCTAGTTCATTTGCAGCTTTTGATGTAATTATGTTTTGTTATATAATAATATTATAGAAAATATTAATTATTTAAATTTAAATCCAACCAATTTTTACAACGATTAATTTTTCTAAAGCCATAATCTGAGTTTCAGGGCTTCTCGGTAAGATATAAATTCACTATAAATTGGTTTAAAAATATCCTTTTTAATCATTACAGCACACAAATGGTAAGAAATCAGTATCAAATAGCTTAAATTCTCCAAGTTTTATTAAACAGATTTTCAAACAATGCATTTAGTTGTTTAAAACTCGAGGTGATTTTTTTCTAAATAAAAATGAAAATTAATCTTCAAAATTAACATTTCTTTAAATCTCAAAAAAATTAATCTTCAAAATTAATATTTACTTAAGTCACAAAAAACTTTTTTATTGGCGGCTAAAGCCTGAAAAAATGCTTTCCAATACTATTTATAGTTATTTTTTGTATTTTTATTGTTTATTAACAACCAATAATGAATTTAAGATAAATTAAATATATCCCCATTACGTTATTGGGCTCAAATAGATTTTCATACTTATTAATTTACAATTTGCATACAAAATAGTTAAATTTACTATTTTAAATTAATTAATTGATATTTTTTTAATTTATTATTGATAGAACTAAAAAATTGGTGAACGAAAGATAACAGTCATCGTATACTAATGATAATGGATTACTCTAAAAGTAAATTTTTGATTTTATTGCAAAAAAAGGCAATATTTTATCAGATTTTGTTTAATAATAGATTAAATTTTGGTCTTAGATTTTTTTTTAGGTTTTTTTAATTTTCAAAAAAAAATTCTTGGTTTTATGTAATGGATATAATTCATCGGATTTGGCTACTTTTTGTAATAAAACTTTTTTGATTAGAAATATCTAAGGATTGTGGGAAATATATTTTTCCAAAATTAATATATTTTAAAAAATCTTCTCTTTATTAATCGTGGCTTTTATTTTTACTATATTCAAAGAAATACTATTATTCTATAATTTAAATAAATTTTTAATGTGTCATTTTCTGATTTTTTTTAAATATTTAAATATCTTTTACACAAAACATTACTAATAAATGTGTTAAAAAAGCCAATAATTCTCTATTTTTTTGTTATATCTCATGAAAATTTTAATCTGATGTTAATAATGCAGTATATCGTAAATACTAAGATCAATGATATCTTGGATTTTTTTTTGTTTTTTTCTCGGTTCTGAGATTTTGATCCTAATTTTATCACTAACGAACTCCCCCCCCCCTTTTTTAATTTGAAGAAATATTTTAAATTTCATATAGATAAATATTAAATAATAGATATAATACCTTTATCTGAGTATGATATCCAGTTATTACTTTTTTTTTCTTTTTTCATTGATATATTAACTGAAATTAAGATAATGAAAATTACACTCCATAATCAGGGGGGAAATATAAAAATACTTCGATAGTTTAGAACATTTTTTAAGAAAGTACATCTTTTACAGATTATTAAATCGAAAATAAAATTTTTAATAAATTACTTGAAATAGCCAAGTTCTCTATCCACTTTCAAATAATACTTGAAAAAATAAAAATTCTTTTAAAAATAAAAAAAATCATAAAAAGAAATCCCAAAAGAATTATAACCACTATTTGATAATATAACAAGTTAATTTATGGTTTATTTAGTTAAATATCGGTATATTTGGTTTATACTAAAACTCATATTCACTTATTAAAAAATATAGATACTCTGTGGTAAAAAAAATACCGCTACCATCTTTCCTGAATTTTTTTACTCAAATACATAAATTTTTGAGGCTAATTTCTTGAATGGTATAACTTAAAAAATGAATATCTAATAAAATGAATTTAATTTGAATCAAAACTTATCAATCTGATTCAAAATCTGACAATCTATACAAAAAAATCAAATCAATTCTAAAAGTTTCAATCTAGGCGCAATAAAATCAAGTTATGTTATTTAATATAAAAACCTTCAAAACTGAAAATTTTAATCCTATCTTTTTTTTTACTACTACACAAAACCAAGCTACAATGCACTTTATATTTTTAAAAAATTAATTTAGCTCGATGATAAATTGCCAAAAATTGAATATAATTTTTTTTTTCATAGGATCTGATAGGGTTTAAATATTTCGATATATATATATATATCTTTATTTTTAGCCATTTTTATTAAAATTTTATCAAATTAGAAGAAATATTTGATTTCATTGGTAAATGATTTTAGATTTCAAAATAAATTGTTAATATTAAAAGTAGGATAAAGAATAGTGAACCAAAGCAAAATACTTGTTTTATTTTTACTATTACGAAGTAAAAAAATTTTAGATTTTGTTGCAGAAGGCTAAATATGAATTGTTATATTTGACAGATTTTGAATAGTGAATAAACACAATAAGATATCATTAGATCTAAATTGATTTACTTAGAGCCAATCTGTTTTTTCTTAGCCTAAATTTACTATTTTCGAGTAAAATTAACCTATCTCGATTCAAATTGACCTCATTTTATCAGTTAGCAAATTTTTTTATATTTTGTGACAAATTTATTAAAATTTTATACCATATTTCTATTAAAGCTATATATAATATACTTTTAAAAAAAAGGGAAAATATAAGTGTAATAATTCATTTATACAAAATTCATATTTTTTCATATTAAAAATTGTATCTAACAATGCGCAAAATTTTACAATTAAAAATATCTTAAAATTTTTGTTTATCAGTTTCAAATTTTGAATATGCATAACCATAATATCTTATTGATTTCTATACCACCCCCTTCCCCCTTTATATTCGAATATATATATTTTTTTCCCTTTTTGGGGACTAAAAAATACTTAATAAATACAAAATATATTTACCTTTTTATATCGAAAGAAAATTTAAGCGGATTATCGTATTATCGCTTGAAAATTTAAAAATTGATTTACCAGTAGTGTCAAAAATATAATTTTAATTAGTTAAAAAAAACTCAAATGATTAAATATAGATCAAAAAGCTAAACTGATAAAAAGGTGTAAGTATTTTCTATTTTATTAATTAAAATTAAATAGGAAAAACATAATAAACTTTTTATATATTCATCTAGAACATCACTATTAGATTATTTAAAATAAAGAATTTAAGCTATGATGTTGAGTATTTATTTTTAAGTTGTATAACGATGAATCAGACTTTTCAAAAAAAAAAAAAAAATTATAAAATGCTATTAATCAAAAGAAAATGGCTTATTTTGTTTACTAAACCAATAAATTCTTATTTTTATAATTAATTTTAAAACACTCTCAATAAAAATGTAATTTATTTCGTAATTTGAGTTGGTTTATTTTATTTGTGGATATTTATGAGATAATTATGCATAGATATTTATATTCTATTTATTAAATCCGAGGATATATTAGTAATAAATCGGAATTTATTTTATTTTAATTTATAAGATATCTTTTTCTTTATTATGTTTATTTTTTTTGTACATGGGTTATTACTTCAAATTCTTTTAATATAAAAAACATCGAATAAGATTTTTTTTCAATTTTCATATGAAAATCATCAAAAGATGTACAATTTTTTCATTATTTAAATAAAAATTGAAAGAATATCATCCATAGACGTCAATTTTTTTTAATTGCAATATTATTTTGATGTTAATTTTTTAAAAAATCAAAAGGTAAACTTTTTATATTTGCTTAATACTTTTATCTGCAGCTATTTTTCCTGATTTATTTATAAAAATGCTTATATCTGAGTCATAATTATTTCAAATAGCTGAAAATCATAAAAAACTCCATCAAATCTCTTTAAATATAAATTGCTTAACATTTGAATATATTAATATGATTTTCATTTTCAAATTTGCGTAAAAAATGTAAATTTTATCCGGAAACCGAAAAAAATTGGGATAAATATGGTATATTTCCAAATAAAATTGGGGGATAAATATATTTTTATACATTAAGACAAATAATTTTCTGAATCTTTCATATAAATTTTAGGTTTTTATAAATTATATGTTTATTGATTTGACTTATTAATAAAATTAAAATACTTATACATTTTTATTTGTGTTTTTCCAAAATTAAAACCATTTACATTTTTATTTATCACAAATAAATTTATAATTATTTTTTTCGACCAATTGAGTATTTTTCTTAAATTTAGTATGTCTACTTTTGGTTTTCATTCAATATCATTGTCTAAATCAAAACTAATAAGAAAAACATGATAAACTATAATATTTGGTTTTTATGCATAAAAAAGGCTTAATATAAGCGATTACTTTTTTAATGAAGCTTTGATTGTCCTAAATATGGATAAAATCAAACATGATTCATAATTAAGTTATTTATAAAATAAAATAAATTCTTTTTTAGACTGCACAATAAAATCTCCGATGTTATTTTTAGATAATATGGCAGATTAAGTAAATAATACTAGAAATAAATACTGAGAAATAACTAGACTGACGTAAATTTTTATCTTATGACTGAAATTTATCCTAAAATTGAAATACTTTGCCGTGGTTTAGGAGCTTAAAAGTGTAATTGTCTAAGTATACTTAGACTAAAATTCTACACAACTTTGTAACATTCTTGGTTGGGAGTAGTGGATATAGTGAAAAGCGAATCGGAGGACAGCGATTCCAGAGGAGGAACATCTCGAAACAGCAGGAATCGATCACTTATTATAGCTGAGACATAGTCTAGTTCACAAGTCCAGTGTTCGACAGTCAGACGAATCTCAGCTTCTAACAGCTATTTGTAGGGAATTCATTTCGATCAATCTCAAGTTTGGATGGGAGCAAAATTTTATTAACCCTGTTAATAGTAGTCTCTGACTAACAGCTCAATAGCTTTAATGAACTATTGTTTGTTGAAAAAGAGATTTATTCTTAATTACATGTAACCTCAGCCATAAACCTACTTGAAGAAATTTAAGGGGGGTATTTTGGTTTGTAGATTGCATTATTTTACCTTAAGACCGCAGAAGAGAATCTTATTTTAGCTAGGATAATAGTCTTTTCTAAGTCTTTTTTTAATATACTTTTTTAGTAAAGTTTTTAATGGCTTTATCTTAATATAAAATTCCGTGGGCGAACAAAATATGACTGAAAGTTATTCTAACTGGCTCTCCTGTATAAATATGTTGATCTAATAAATTATCATTAAAATTTAGACAGTTTTTTTTTATTTATTCTCTTAATAAACTATTCAAAAATCAAGATACGAGCCAAAGGTGGTGCCATTCTTTCTGTAATATATGGGATATCTCTGTATACATCTTATAAAAAATATCTTAATCGTAAATACGAAACGTAATAATAATAATATACGATTAGTAATGTGATTAGGGGAAGGGGTAGACACAAAACTGAGCACGGGAGAAAATTATCATGAGGAAAAATTATTTATGCCTATTAATATTTGTTATTTTTCTTTATCCCATCGGCTTGATGGTCTAGCGGTATGATTCTCGCTTTGGGTGCGAGAGGTCCCGGGTTCAATCCCCGGTCAAGCCCATAGAGCTATGGTGTAGTGGTTATCACGTGTCGTATTGTGCAGATTACAGAGCACAATACCGACTAACTAATTTATTATTTTATTATTTTATTATTATATAGTCATATTAAGTTTATATTACACACTTAGGACATGACGATCGTATGACCCTGTGGCCTAGCGGTATAACCGAGGGTAGCATTCACGAATAAAATGATGCCCCTCCTGGTTCAACCCTTGGTGGGGTCACTTTTAGTTTTCACATATTTGGTGATCTATTGGAGTAGATTAATCTTAGGATTAAGAACTCCAATCGATCTCATTGGATGCATCTTTTAATCCCATTGGACGGGGATTTCAAGGCAAAAATGCATTGTGAAAATGAAAGTGAATCCGACAAAAATAGGGTCAAACGAATCCCCAGAAAGGGGGGGATTCCCTCTCTCCTTTTTAGCCTTAACACCCTTTATTTTTATCCTACTATAAAAATAAAGATACCATC
>LSSL01000056.1:0-23913 GCA_001953115.1 Smittium mucronatum | reverse complement strand
GACGCTCTCACCGTCGTGGCCGGGGTTCGATTCCCCGTTGCGGAGATTAGCACCATAGCGCAGAGGAAGCGCGCAAGGCTCATAACCTTGAGGTCCCTGGATCGAAACCAGGTGGTGCTAAAAATTATTTTTATAAATAAAAATATATTAATCACGGATCTGGCCTTCGTAATTTATTTTTCTTGAAAACTAATATGTTAATTCTTGAAGTTAAAAGCATTTATTTCACTCAATTTTTTAAGAAATCATGCTTGATTATCTAACTCTTATATTCATTATCTTAAAAATAAATGTGTTGATCATTTAAAAATTCTCAACTCTTCGTTTTATTTTGATAATGTAAATTTTCAATTATTTAAAAAAAATTCAACCCCCTAATTAACGTAGATATAATCACAAATCAACCAATAAAAACCATATGAGGAAAATTTTCGATTCACCGCTTTAGCGTATATATAATCTATTAGATAGTTTAGCTTGTATATATCATGTATAAAACAATGTTAATTGTTAGTTAGGTGGGTTTTATAGAATTATAAACTTAATTTTTAGTGGGTTTTAAATTTTTGGATCTGGCATAAAACTTATTGACATTAAGATATTGATTTATAAAATGCCGTATTCAAAAAAATCGGTGCGTAACACATGTAAATTTCCCAATTTTCCTCTATGGATATCTTTTCAAACTCTGTATAAAACTTTTTTTTTGTAAGATAAACTCATATTGCATTATTTTTTGTATCGAGTAATTTTATCGTAATATAACGTCATTAAAAACTATACTAAAAAAATATGAAAAAAAGAAAAAGTCGCATAGAAAAGACTATTATCCTGATTATAATGAGCTCCTCTGCTGGAATACCGGCTGCGTACCTACATAAAAAGGGTGCAATATGCCAACAGAAAGACCCCCCCTGGTATTGCTTCAATTAGGCTGGGTGGCTGAGGTTACGTACAGCCAAGAATTAAGCTCTTTATCAATGAGCAATAGTCCATTTAACCTACTGAGCTCCTATTCAGAGCCTACATCTAACAGGATTAATAAAATTAGGCCCCTACCCAAATTTGGATTTGATCGACATGTCTTTCCTAAAAATAGCTGTTATTCGCTGAGATCCGTCTGACTGTCGAACCTGGGCTTGTAAACTAGACTATTTCTCAGTTGTGCTAAATGATCGGTCCCTCCTCTAGAATCTTTGTCCTCCAAATATCTGTGCACTGTATACACTACTCCCAACCTCTAATAGTACAACGCTGCGTGAAATTTTAGTTTAGCGCTCTTCTAAAAGTGCAATATTAAGCACCTAAACCACGACAAGATATTTCACTTTTATTGGCTTATTGTATCTTATGAACATCTGATATAATCGCCAATTAATATTGTTAAAATGAAGGGTTATATTTTTATTAAATAGTTTATAATGTGTATTATAAAATTTAATTACAATTTTAGATATCCTTAAATTAATTAAAATTCTATCAATTCCACAAAACTGGTAAATACTGTTTTTATAATGCCACACTAATAAATTTTATTATATATTTCCAAATTAATAGCACTTAGTTTGCTTTTTTGTCATATATAAATGAGTCTAAGATCAAAAATACGCATTATAAAATAGAACTATGGATTCATTTTTTGCTATTAATACATCTTATGTTTTATTAATTAAACGGGAAAATCTTATATTCAATTTAAAAATATTCCATGCAATTAAATTTATTCAAATACATAACAGTAAAAAATATATGTTATTTTTAATTTCTTATAAGTATTTAAAATCAGGGATAAATTCTAATTTAACTATATTCAAATAATATTGTGGTTACTTATTATAAATCCTTCAAATTTATAAATCATTTGTGAAAATAAAGATAGATAGAAAAATAATGTAAGAACAGGTTTAATTAGAATCAATAATAGATGAATTCAACCGAAAATAGGTATTATATTAAAAATAAAAAGTATTAATTTTTTTTTTATTTCTAAAATACATTATTATTTATTGGGTTTTTTTTAGCTTTGATCTTAATATGATTTTTAAAAATATATATTGTAAGTTCTAATATATATCTGTAATTTTTTATTTTATAAACTTTAAACTCTATGTTTTTTATTGATATTTTTCTTCTGATTAAAATTTACTTTTTTTAATAGGTATTTTACTTTTAATCTAAAATAAAAAATATGTCTTGATCTTTTTATATTTAAAAATAATTGCAAAAATTTGTGAAGGTGCAGATTTTTTATATCTATCAACATCTGTATGATTCTGTCTTTTTTAAAAAAATCAAATTAATAAATGCAATTAAATTAGATAAAATAAACCTTGACATTTTCATCTTTAATATTTGATATATATTAATAAAACAAAAGGAAAAACACACATATATATATACCCTTAAAAGTGTGTATCAATTAAACACACTTTATCCTCAATAATAATAAAAATTTAAATGTAATTTACTTTTTTTTTTAGCAAATATTCTTGTTGAAGCTTCAAATTAGAAATAGATTAACATTCATTAATTCATTAAGCTATTTTATTATTAAATAATGTTTTTTGATTTTTTTTGCTTATATGTATAAATTATATCCCAGACCGATGAAATCAGTAGCTATTATTGTTTTAATAAATATAATTAAATAAAAAATTATTTTATAATAATAATATAAATTAAATAATTATAATTTTATATTTTAATCAGACGTGAATTTGATATATTAAAAAAAATAGCTATAAATTGCACAATAAATGTGTATTTAATTTTTAAAAAAATATTTACAATGGAAAAAATAGAATAAATTAATATAAAAAAATAAATAAAAAAAGAGTTTTATCATAACTCAGAATTATTAAAATTTATTCAAAAATCCACCGTTTTTTTTATAAAAGATACAATATGTATATTTTTAATTTTTTTTATATAAAACATCATTTATAAATTTTAAATATTTAGGACATTACATATTTTTACGAAGAGTAAGCATAATCATAATTTCTAAAAAAAATATGTAATTTCACTTGAAATTTATAAATCACCTAAAATTCCAATAAAATTACACAAAGTTAATTATAAAAATTTGAATTCGTTCATTTAAAAAATTCTGATTGAAAAAATCACCCTTAAATCGCAAGTTATTGGAGCTCTATTTTAAAGGTGTTATAAATAGAAAAATTAGAAAGATATCAGGCTTAAACATTAAAGAGCAATTATAATAGGTTTCAAAATAATTATGATATTTGCTTTGATTTAACAAAATTTTTTATAAAAACACACTATCTTATTTTCTCTTAAATTAAAATGGAGTTTTAAATAAATAAAAAAAACGGTGATTAGCTATGTTAAATTTTTTTTTACTCAAAAAATACATATATGAATATAAATAGATATTTTTTTTATAAAAATACGTTTAGATAATATTTAAAAAGAATAAAATGATTTTCATACTGATAAAGTAATGAATACATAGAAAAAACCAAAATTAAATCCGGTAAGATTTTTTTTCTATTATATCAACAGATCTAACTTCACTCAACGCGTATATTTTTTTAAATTAAATTTGATTTATTACTTTATTTTTTAAAAAAATTCTTTGAAATATATTAGATACTCACTGTTCTTAGGATGTAAAAGTTAATTTTATGCACTTTCGCATGTATTATCAAATACAAAGATATATTTTAGCACCTAACCACAAAATGATGATGATCATTTTCGAATATGAATATGTGTACAGATGGAAGAAAGTTTATTCTTTATACCATTTTGATTTTTATAGCTCTAAAAATTATTTAAAAAAAAACTGTTTTCAAAACTGAGTAAAAATAAGTATATTTATTTAATGAAAAAAATAACATTTTTTCCATTAACTCGCTTTGATTTTTTTAATAAATCTACATTTAATCAAATTTATCATATACTATAGAAGAGAGGGGGGGGGAAGCTCAAGACATAACCATAGAATAAAAAAAATAAAGATATATTTATAAAGCTTAAAAAATTGCTAATAAAAAAATAATCGTATATTTTTGGACTAAATTTTTTTGAATGTATAAAATCTCAAAAAAAAAACAAGAAAATAACCCATTTGAGTAAGTAGTTAATAAAAAATAATATTTTATTAAGAGAAATCATTGCAAATAATTTTCTGCGATAATTTTTTTCCGTGAAAAATAACCATGGATAAATTCTTTTACCAAATTTAACAAAAAAAAAAGGGTATTAATAAAAAATTATAATGGTAAATATTAAAAAAAAGCCTATAATTGAAAGTGAGAGGGTGAGTAATTCATAAAAAAAAAACAAGATATCATATTTATATAAACTAAATCGTACTTTTAACCTGTAACATGCCCAAATAAAACAAATTTTTTCTCAAAAAAGGATTTCTAAAAAATAAATATGAAGAAAAATTAATACTATTTGTAACACAAAATGAATTATTTAAAACATGTTGTTGGCATAAAAAGTGCTGTTATATAAAGCTATTTGTTCAATTACCAGGAAATTGTTTTTATATTGAGTTAAAAAGGTAAATAAATAAATATATATATCATGAAAATTTATTTTCCAAGATGAAAAGCACAAGACTTTGAAAATAAAAGATATTTTAAGCCAAAACAACTCATTTTTTCTGAAAATTTGGCATTTTACTTGCTTTAAAACGAATAAAAATAATAAATCATTCATCGAAAAAAATACTGAAAATTTTATGATAATATAAGTTAATGAATTTAAAATTTACAAATTGGATGGGTAATCAGTTTATTATAAGGGCCGAATTGATGCCTTAAAATAGATATTTTTGTTTTAATATAGTAAGATTGATATGATATTTTGTAAATCTTGAATAAGAAATTTCGAAAAAATGAATGTAATTTATTCTTTTACAAGGGGTTAAATAAATTATTTGATATAATTTAATTATAACCCAAAAAATAATAATTGGCGAGTAATTGGTATGCTTATTTGATATTTATAGGCAAAAATAAATATGCTAATCGTATTGGTTCTTTATGATATTTTTATATCACATAAAAAATGCTTAGGAGGAAATTGAAAGGTTTTTTTTAGCAGCAAGGCTACAATTTTTTTAAATACAAAGCAAGTTTTTTTCTTTTCTTTTTTTTTTTGAAAATAGTAAAATTTTTGAAAATTTTAATATTATTTAGAAAACACGAATTATTTTAAAGGTGTAACACTGATATAAAAATGTGTATGTATGCTACCAAAAAAATATTTTCTTTTAGCTAAAAAGAATAAGACGAAAGGTTTTGTGATAACGATACGTTTTTAGAAATAAGGATTTAATAAATTTTGTGCAATTAGCTATACATTGTATGGTTTTTAATTTATAATATATATTTTAAAAGTTATGCGGATAAATAAATAACTAGAAAGTTAAAAGTTTTTTGGGTGGCGTATAAAACATTAAGTATGGATAGAGTGGGTGAGATCAATAATATTTTCAGAGATTTGCACGTGGTAATAGCTCATATTAATCCATAATAGCAAATAGTAATCAGAATGGCTAATGGTGCATTTAAAATGAAATTGTAATCAGTGAAGCATTATAAATAATATTACCAAGTATGTACATTATTATTCCGGAAAAGAATCCATTTTTTTTTTGACCCAGAAAAAATAATTAGCGTAATATTTATTCCTCAATTAGTAACTTTATTTTTTAAAGAAGCTTCAAAAAAAAAGACGTTCATATTAAAAAAATCGTTGTAGGGATCAACCAGTTGTTTAATATTTTTAGGACCAGAAAGTGAGCCGAATTTATATTTGAGAAAATTAGAGTGTCATATTTGATAAAAAGATAACATCTAACCAATCACGAAATATAATTTTTAATAAAAGGGTTTGGATTACAGAAAAATGAAGGGAATATTTGTGCCGCCCGCCTTCAAAGGGTTAAGCATACGAATAATAAAAGTTTTTTTTTTTTTTGCAATACATATTTTACAAATGATTTATCGATACGTTATAATTACTAGATAAAACGCGAAAACATATTTTTTTTTCTAGAAAATCTGTTGGTGTATAAAATGGCGGTTATTGCATTTAAAAATCGTTACGCGAAAAAAATAGGGAGTAAAAATTAGATAAACAAATAATTAATTTATAGAAATTACAATTTGAGATGTAATTTATGAGGTATTTTTTATTTCTGGGATAGCATCAAATGATCTCTGACAAAAGTTGAAACCTGAAAGTATGTCTTGCTATTTTAGGAGCGATTTTCCGAGAAATTTAAAAGAGCCCACAGACCTCCTAAAACCAGACTATAATACAGCCTTCAAGTGATTATTTTCCCATCATCAGTTCCACTGACTATTATTAAACCATTTGTTGATAAAGTTCATGATTTTATTTAAGGAGATAATTTTATTTTGGGTCAATAATCATTTATAATCGTACACTCAAAGTTGAATTTGGCTGTTACTTTTAAAAGTCTTGATTAAAAAAAAACTCGGCGTCTATAGATACACCCAATTGGACATCAGATGAAGTATTTAACCAAATGGGATTATTACCAAAAACCAAAACTCGGGTTAAGGTTGAACCAGATAAAATACTAATAAGTACATAATAATGTTTGGCTAAAGATCAGCTCTGTCATTTCCCTATATAGATTTCGTTTATTATTTCCATGTCGCTAAAAAATTTTTTTTTTTTTCATCCGATAAATTTTTCCTAAAAAAAAGATAATTTATTTTTTCAAGCAATTGCTCAAACCAAATATTTCTAAATTTGGTTGGGCTGACTGTTCCTCAAAACCACCCACCAAAACAGCGTTTGATATTCCATTTATTCTACGGAAATGAATCACTAGTTCAGAAACACGTGTAATTTATTGCAAAATAGTCTATTGCTGCTGCAATTACCAGACTGAATGCTTGTGTTTATTACAGAAATAATAATTGCTGATGGTTTTTGGCTAATTGGGTGTATAAAATGCTCATTTACACACATTTTTCTTCCCACAAAACTGTCTATATATTATATTGAATTATATATTTGTATTTCAACCAACAGATTTATTTTTTGCGGCTGAAAATTATTTCAAGTGCCTATTAGCACAAATTACTTTCTAGTAAACAATTTTAGAAATATTCCAATATAAACGTGTAACCAAAGCAATCGATGTTGCTGAAAATTTAGTGCTGCTTTATTATTGCTGGCCCTTAAAGAGTATCAATAGATGAATGGTTAGAGTTGGCCAATACATTTATATCTAAAAATTTAAATTCTCCGATTCTATTGGCAAAGCACATATCGATTTGAGGAAATTAGCTGGCTAATGGTAAAGGTGCACATCAATTTGAGGAAATTTACTAGTTAGTGGCATAGGCGCACCAAAGAGCGTTCAATTATCTAATCATGCCTAAAATGGTCTGTAAATCGCGAAAAACCGTACAGAAGAATTCAACAGGTGGGAATTAGCCTATCACTATTCAGAGCAATAGAGTTTTTAGAAATGTTGGCTTCCGCAAGAAAAGCTCTAATCGTTATTGGTTTCTAAGCACCTGCACTTTCGTCTTCTTATCGGCACATTGGGGTTGTAGTTGCTAATCCGCAAAAGAATCAACAGCCGCTGCAGATTCGATTTATTTTATTAATAATCGAGGAATAAATCGCTGTTTTCAACTGCTTTGTTTACTGGAAAATAATGTCAAAAAAAAACCTCTGCAATTATTTAAAAACTGCCGTTTCTCGTCAGCTGTTCGCTTATTTTTTCTGGTTTTAGCTAATTCTCTATCTTTCTTCTTTTCTAATGTATGCTCTCTTGTAGACTGCTTTTAATCCCAATTTATTTTATATTGCCTTTTTAATCCACTACTCATTTCTTTTATCCTTTCCAATTCATATCTCGCTCTGCCCAACTTCTACTCTTTTGTAAATTTTGTGTTTTTAGTCTTTGCAAGGATACCAGCCCCCCACTCCCACCCCCCCTCACTAATTCTCTCATTTTACTGCTTCTTCAATTTAACGTTGGGTCTCTTCAAACCCATCTTATCCCTTTCAATTCCATATTATGACTTCTTTGAACTCTCGAAAGGTGCCTTCTGAGGAGCAAAAAAGGATCGATATTGAAAAATACGAAGGCGAAATTTATTACTCTGAAAGATATTACGGTATGTCCCCTTAAAGCTATTCCCTACCACTTTGGACTTCTTTCTATAATGACCTGCCCCATTTTTATACTCTCCTTTCTTCTATCGTCTTCTCTATTTAATAATTATTATTTTTTTTGCAACAGATGATGAATTCGAATATCGCCATGTTACTCTCCCCGAGCCACTAAGGAAATATTTGCCCAACCCAAATAGAATTATGACTGAGAAAGAATGGCGAGGACTTGGCGTACGACAATCTCCTGGCTGGGAACATTATATGGTTCATGGTATGCCTATTTCTCCCTTATATGCTTTATTTATGCCTTTTTTATAAGCCACTCTTTTATTAACTCTTTTTTTTTTTAAATCTTAATTTATGGTTCCCATTAAAGCTCCTGAACCTCATGTACTACTGTTTAAAAGAGAGCGTGATTATCAAGTCAAGTACCCTTTCGGCAAAACTCAATAAGATCTTAACCTCCTCCCTTTTCTTCCCTCCCCTTCTCTTCTCTTGGTCTTTTCTATTATCGCTTAGTAGTCTTCTCTTTCTTTTTTTTATCCTATAAATTATTTAATTCCTCATATACTAAGTTATCTTTTTAAATTTTGAGTAAAATATTACCGAAAACATTAATAAAATTTTAGAGTAAACTAAAAAGAAAATGGTAAAAAAAGTTAAAATCTCCACGGTTTTCGGTTATTTCTTGATACATTCTCTGATCTGGCCAATAATTTTACTGATAATCCAATTGTTGTTTCTCCGCTTTAACTCACAATCGTATTTGCCCTTACTTTTCACTCAACTTGCTCTCATCCCATCTCTCTTTCCTTCCACCTCTCTCTCCCCATATTCTTCGACATCTCTTGATTTAGCCACCTTTACTCCATTTACTCCATTTACTTCATCTACTTCCGATTTTCCATTTTTTGAAAAGTCTATTCTCCTCAATGTCTTACAACCTTCCATCGGTAATTTCATATGCCCCTTCCTTTGCCCCAACTTTTACCAAATTCTTTTTTCCCTTCATTCAACCAACACTTTGCAACCACCCACCTTCCATTTTATTTAAATATCTTTTTTTATTACTTTATTTTTTTTTACTTGTAGAATGGGCTCAAAAACCTTGACTATGTAAACACAATAATCAAGGAGTATCTACTAGCAAGTATCTACTACTATATTTTTTAACCCCCTCCCCATAGTTTATTATTTATCTTTTTCCTTTTTTATTAAAGTATTATTCTTATACCCCTTTTCACTTTATAGCATAGAGGCTTTACTAATACCTTAGCTTCCTTTGAATCCGAACTAAAGAATGATGTCAATAAAAGCTACAAGGTTGTTATTAATATTTTTTTGTAAATAAATTATTTTTTCTAGTATATAGTCTTCTTAATGCCATAACTCCTATTATTATTTTTAATGCAGCCCCAAAAAGTAGCTGAAACCTGCTTAAATCTAGCTTCAGATTTAAACTATAAGGAGCTCCTGACGTATTGGTCATACTTAGAATCTACCTTTTTAAAAAACCACGGAAAAACATCAGCCCGTTCAATAAGCATGTATAAAAAACGTCTTCTTCGCTACTTTGTAGTTTCAGGTAAGCTTCCACCCTCATTTCATGTTTATTTATATTTATTCTTCCTTTAAATGATAACCCTAGCTTTCAGTAAAAACAAATTGGACATAATATCCTCATTCTTCAACACTTACGGAGCTGAATTGTCTAAGGAAGCCGATTGGATTCCCTGGTTGGCTATAACCTACATTCCCGATCCTCAAAAAAAGCCCGAATATGAAGCTGCTTTTACCCAGGACTGGGTTGATGCCTTAAAACTCTCCCTCACCGACTTTATAGACTCCTTGTTTAAATCTATAGGTATATTTATCCCCACTCTCACATTCTCTTGACTCTCTTTTATGATAAAGTATTAACAGCTCATCATTAACTTTATTCTCTTACTCGCTATCTATTGTTATAGAAACCCCCAGAATTTTAAAATTTGAATCTGATCGCATCGAAATAATGAACTTACACACTGATATTGACGTATTGAAAACTGAAATCATCTCGCTCAAAAGTGAAATATCCAATTTAAACTCCACTTCTGTCAAATCTACTAGCTTTATCCCTTTAAGCGTAATTCAATAATTTAAATTATCTTTTTATTCAACTTTATCCATTTTCTGGTATTTCATTTATCAAACGTTTTTTCGATTTACTTTTAATCAATTTATCATAACCGTTCTGTTGTTCCATACTTTTAATGGTAGCTAAACAGCACTCACTTGGATGAAGACAACTCTCTCGTATCAGCAAACAAAGAACTCAATCGCGGATCTTTTATTCAAATGAATTCTTTGCAAGATTCTTCAGTCTCCGCCCAAAGTCATTCTATTAGCCCCCGTACCGAAAACCCACTCAATTTAATATTAAACTCAAACCAGTTTAACCACCCCCAAGATTCTCCTCCATTAATACTAAAAAAACAGGTATCCTTTAATTCATACATTATTATCCATTTTATTGTGCTTTTTTTAAATTCTATTTTTGAGGATTATCTTTTATAATTTTAACCCTTTTTTTAGAGTCTATTTATGGAGCACTCTTCTGCCATTATCTTCTCTCAATTTTCTCCAGATGGTTCCAAAATTGCTAGTGTCGATGAAGATAATCTCCTAAAGTAATCAATATTCCCATTACTAAAAAAATTTGAATTTTCTTACTCATAAATCCATATTATTACGATTATCCATGATTTATGTTTCCATATTTTATTTTAAATCTAGAATTTGGTCTCACTTGGGTGATGATTCAATTCTCATAGTTCGAGAATTTGAAGATATAATTTGTGGTATGACTTGGAACCAATTTCATTCGCATTTGGTACTAGACATCTAATATAAGTTGTTCCGTTTTTGATTTTAACTAATTCTCCTAACTCTGTTTAGCTTTATCTTTACTTTGACACCGGAGGCTTTTTTGCATTTGACTCTCATAACAAAGTATTGCACCACCATTTTGATTTGCCAAATCCCGATAAAAACACGTAACTATCCACATTTTTTACAATCCACTCCCATCCACTCTTTTAATTTTTCTTTGATTGTAGTCTCAATATCTCCAATTTTATTTTAATAATCCTTACACTACTTTCTGATTAAAATAGTTTGATAAAGATACAAAGTAACCCAGTAAATACAAACATTGCACTGATTACAAAACCTCTTTCTTCAAATAAAAAACATAATTTGAGGGTATATGATACCTCTTCAAACTCCCTCACTTGTGAAAAAATAATCTATTCTACTACACCAGTTGATTCAATTGATTTGATATTCAACCACAATGGTTCTTTGATTAGTGTGACTATGGGTTCCGGCATTGTAGCAATTTACGACTTTACCTCTGATTCTCCTATTTTTAGTGTCAACACAATTAGCAAATCTAATAATGAAATCGGAAAAAAGAGCACATCCTTTTCTGGCGATAAAACCATTGGAGGGACTTTTAGTTTTGATGAAAACTCATTCTTTACTATCACTCTATTTGGGAAGGTATAGTTACCGCATAACTCTTGAAATTTCTTCTTTTTCAATAATTTAGTATTTATGTTTAATCATCTTATTTTAATCTTCGCCTTTCTTAGCTCCAACAGTGGTGCATCAACAAGAAAGAAACATCATTGATATCGGAATCCTTGCTCGGACTAACCAACTTGACTTCCAAATCACCCCCAGAACTGTCGAACTCTTTCAAAACCGAATCCAGCTTCATTTTCAAAAACAACTCTGTATTTGAGTCTCTCGTTAATAGCGAATCTTATAAAGCTAAGGATACGACGCCACCGCCCCAAACCACTTTTAAAAATAGCCATATCTTGGCAAAATTCTCATACGACTCAGATTTTCTAGTTTTAGCTATTGAAAATACAGCACATGTCTTTGATGTAAGTACCACTTATTATTTGCTAAAAAATGATAATTAAATTACATAAATAATATTTAATTTAGGTGAGTCTTGGCAGTTTGGTTTTCTCATTAAAGCCCATGGCTGAAAGAATAACTGATATCGACTTTGATTCAACCGGGAGATACGTTTTAAGCGCGTGTGAAGATGGAACTATTCGAGTAGGGACTGTAATTAAACAATAAACAATCATGTTTTTACACATCAATTTTACCAAATGACTAATTTTCATTATTTTAAAGAAATTTTTTCTATTAAACGATTTTATCGAATATATTTTTTATTCTTGAAAAAACTTTATTGTAAAAAAATGTACCCAGTTTTGGAGGTTTTACACGCAATAGAATTGCAAAGTGGGAACTTGGGTTGGAATATTGTACTTTAAGGGTAAATTTAAGGTTTTAAAAAGTGCCTGGCAATTTAATAACGAAATAAGAAAAACAATTTTTTTTGCATAATGAGGGAGGGGAGGAGGATGGGTGATGCACAAAAAGTCGTTTACTGGTTTGGATGGATCATATTGTTTCCTCCTTTAACAGGGGTGTAAAAGCCACCGCTAATGTTACTGCTAATCGGTGCTGCTGGATTGGCTAGTGCAGCAGTTTCGGCAACAATCTGATTTTCGGATCGGATCTTGTCATTTTCAATCAAGTAATGGAAAACGGCTTCATCAGCCCACGCCTGATCAAACAGATTCTTTTTCTGTTCACTTCCGTTGCTACTATTGATTAGTTCCAATCCAGGTTTATGTTCACCAGTTATGACTAATAAATCCTGTGTCATATTTTCGACAAGGGTGTTGACGAAATCGACTGGATTTGTGCAGAACCCCTTAAGGAAATCTCGCTTTGTTCGAGAGTTGTATATTGCTTGTATCAGCTTTTGCTGCTGGTCCTCAATGCTTGACAAATCTTTTTGACCGGTTTGTAAGGACGGCAAAATGCCTAGCCTGGATTTTATGGGCTCCTCAAAATCGACAGATATATCATATGCAAAAGGAGGTCTGTGCTCTGTCTCCAAATCAACTCTTATGACATAAAAAAGCACGAGTGGATCAGGAGGGGAACAAAATGGGGCTAAGAGCTCCGGAATTAAACTAAAAAATATTTTAATATCGCCGAAAATCTAACAATAGTAAGAGAGAATATTAGTATGATAATATTTATATAATATTTAAGAGTTACCTTTTTTAACTCTGGGCTTGACTTTACTAAATCGCTACTAGAATCTTCCACTAGGTCATTTGTCTAATGGAAAAGATTTTAAATATATTAATATTGAAATTCATTTGAGAAGGCGCTGGAGAAAGCAGGGGACTTGGTATACCTTTATGTACTGCCACATTTTAGTTACCAAAGAAACCTTGGTGATGGGGGAAGATATTCCTAACAGCTGACAAAGATCAGGATTATTGATCTTGAATTTTCCAGCTAAGCTATTGAAATTAAAAGATATTTTAGCAGGAACATTATCACTTCCTAGTCGTTTTACTTCAAATCCATCTACTGGTTCTGAAGAAGGAGAACTCCTCCATTCTACAATATTATCTTGGGGTGGATGTGACTTTCTATCTAATTCGATTATTATTGATGAAAACTGCTCGCTGAATTTCCGTGGAGCCGGTTTATTCTTATAGTTATCTCCTACAGTCTATAAACAAAACAAAAAGTAAAATAAACATATCTGGATAAAGTAGATAAATATATTGGTGAAAGAGTTTTTTTTATCTGAATCAAGGATTAAAAGAATATTACATCTAGAAATCTTCCTTCTATTTTAAGAGTCCAAGATGGAAGTTCATTTGAGGATATATTCGAATCGTTGATCGGATTGCTGATCTTTTGATTCGCAGCTTTATTTGACAGGAATAGTCTTAAAGTTCTTTTTCTCTAAAAATTATTAAATAAAAGTTATTAATGAAATGGAATAAAAATATATTGAAATAAAAAAAATAAAAATTAAGGATAATTTACTGAAATTGGTTTTCCCAAGCTTTCTTGTACTTGCAACCGCTTTTGCATTGTCAAGTAATCAATTCTTTTCTCAAATTCTATTAATCTGTTGAAAACTTTCGATTCTGGGACATACGCGCTAAGCTTTTTTTCAATAGGAAAAAATCGAATTTATTTATTATAGGCTCATTCAGAAGAGGTAAACATATAAATAGAAAAATGAAAACACAAGTACTTTCTCAGGAAGCGAGCGATCTGTAAGCTTAATTTTTTTTTGTTGAGGCTTCATCTTGGATTAAATTAAAATTTTGATGAAAATTTTATGTAAAATCGTCAAATCCTAACTTTGATGTATTTTATAAAAATATTCTGAATGTAAATATGAATATAGATACAATTTAATACACGTTGAAAAAGAAAAAACTCAGCATTTAGATGTGTTAGTATTCTAACGCGAACATAACTTGTTAAATTTGAAAATACCTCCTATTTGTGGAATCCCTCATTGACTATATTTCACGGCCATTAATAATAACCCAATAAGAAATCTATGTAATTGGCCTGATCATTTATAGTTTTTTGCCCAATTAATAACAACTCAGTAAAATCTGATTAGTACATCAACTCTAAAAAGAATGAGAACCGTTAAAACCGATATTCACTTCAAGTCCAGGATTTTTAATATGCAAATCATTGGCTACAATATCGCTTAATCATTACCAAACCAATAAGACTAGAAATAAACTTAATGCTATTGAAATTACAATATTTTATCAATACAAGATTTATTTAGTAATTACAGCTCCAATTTGACCAATAATTTTTTATTTTTTAACAGCTATCTTTCCAAATTAGGAAATAATAAAACCAATAGGAAGTGGATTATCTATAAGAAAATCTCCCATATTGATTCTATTTGCTAAAAAGTATACCAGCTTAGATTTATTTATTTTTGTATCTCGGAATTTGATCTCAAAATAACTTTTTTAAACTATACTAAAAAAATACCAAAAAAAGAAATTGACTATTATCATAACTACAATAACCTCCTCTGCCGGGCTACCGATTGCGTACCTAATAGAATTTATTACAGTCTATCAATAGAAACCCTCCCCCCCTGGCATTGTTTCAAGTAGGCTGGATGAATGAGGCCTTAACGGTTATGAATTAAGCGCTTTGTCAACGTAAAACAATTCGTTGAATCTATTAAGCTCCTAATTATAGCCTACTTCTAACAGGATTAATAAAATTAGGCTCCTACCCAAACGTGGGTTTGATCGACATGGCTTTCCTACAGATAGCTGTTAGACGCTGAGATTCGTCTGACTGTCGAAAGCTAGACTTGTGTACTAGAAAGTATCTCAGGGTGTCATAAACGTTCAGTTACTCCTGTTTCGAGATGGTTATTCAATTGAATCACTGTCTCCCGAATCACAACAAACCTGTTATACTACTCCCAACCAAGAATAGCGCAAATTTGTATGGAATTTCATTAAAATGTACTTTTATAAGTACCTCTTCAGCCCCTAAATCACGGCAAGGAATTTCACTCTTGGGAGAAGAGATTAGATTTAATCAAAAAAAAGTATTGTGAGTATGTGAATAATAATAATAAAATTTTAATGCAAAAATGTGATGCTGAAAAGGACTGTGAAAGACAATAAGACAATTTTTCATATTTAAATCGCTATAAGAAATAGTAATAGAGGATCGGATACAACATTTAAAAAAAGCAAAAAGTTTACAAAAACCAAAAAAAATTTATCAAAAAAATGGAGTTTGAAAATAAAAAACCAACATATAAACTGTATAGAGTTCTAGATATTATATTTAAAAATTTTAAAAAAATCATTGAAAGAATTCTAAAAGACCTTGGACTTGAAGAAAAATTCCAAAAACTGGTTCATGAACTGGAAAACATGTAAAAATATCTGAACTAACGAATATTAATGCAAAAATACCAATATAATCTTGAAGAAGAAAATAATACATATAGTTTAATCATCAAATCTACGATTTTATAATCATAATTATTATCTAAATTCGTTCAAGCTTTCAATAAAATTTCTGGAAGTTTAAACTATTTCTTTTTTTTAGAAAGTGTATTCGAATTTTTTTTAAAAAAATCACATTTAATACAATTGATCAATATATAAAGATACAAATAAGCTCAGCAAAGAGAAATATTCAAAATAAATTCGCATAGCAAAGAAAATCAATTTATATTCGGGGTTATAATTTTGTTGTTTTCATAAAAGAATTTTTTTTTAATTATTTTATCTGCTAATAAAAAGCTTCCAAGATATAAAAATCCAATTTAATAAAATTACATTCAGAATACAAGGAAAGCGCTTAAATGATTTTACTATGGTATTTTTATGAAATTTTTATAATTATTTTCCAAAATTTGTCTCTAACGATAAATAAACTTGAATATCAAAGAAAATTTATTAATTGAGTACAATTCCATCATTGTAAAGGGGAAAAATATGAGTGACACCATTTCCCTTGATTTCACTAGAAAAAAGTTTATTTTGGGATCACCTATCTTAACGTATATTTGAGCATATTTTGTGAAAATAAAAAGAGTGTATATTACCGATTCTGTGTTCAAAAAAACAAAGAATACTCCAGGCGATAAAAAACCAAACTAAAAAACATAAGGATTATTATAAGTTTACGAAAAGCTAACCGGCTCTGATTCAGGATGCTTGTGAGCATTGAGATCAAAGTTTGAATGATGTTCTGAATTAAATTTTCAAAAATATATACTCTTGTAGTAAATTGGATTTATCAAACCATCTAGAGAAGAAATAATATACAAGTTCAAGAAAATCTCTATACTACCTCGAAACAAAAAAAAACTCATAATTAAAATCAAAAATTACTTTCATCAGAATTGGATTTTCAGCAAAATATACAGGAAATTTTATTAAAATCCGGCAAAGAGTTAACTTTCAAATCTTGGTGTTATTTGATGTTTCAGGTAATGAGGTTCATATAATTTTTTTTATTATAATCAAGGCTAGAGGATTAGTATCAAATCTATCAACGTGTTTCAAAGATTAGTTTTTTTGTTTTTTAATAGAAAAGTAAAAAATAAGCCTGATTTTATTTTTCAAAAAAAAAAAAAAGTTTCATCGCATATTTATATTAAAGATAAAAAGATTTGCAGGAGTAATTGTCTTTTGTATCTAAAAAAAAAAAGTACATCTGTTCGGACAGTTTCGGAATTATAGCTCTTTAAACAACCATATATGCTGTATGGATGGGAAAAAAGTCGAATGAATTTATGGCATCAATAGAGGATAATTTGGTGACAATATATAAAAATTTATTGTGTTTAATGGTAGAAAAAAAACGATTATTACCAGAGTATATATGCCAAGCCAAACAGATTCAATTCTTAAGGTGATGTAATATTTAGTAAAAATCAAAAAATCAAAATTTATCCATTTAATCCCAAGTAAATTTGTCTCAAAATATGTATGTTTTAGGGAATAGAGTTTATTGGATCGGGGTTTCAATCTATGCACATTCCCGTCATGTATAAGAGTGTGTAAATTTACGCAAGATCACTTATTTTCTGGATCTAGTCTTCAATTTTTTAAAATATTGATAATAAATCCATCATTAGGATTATCAAGTCCTGATCGTATAGAAATTAAATAGTTTCAATTCCAAGTAGCTTGAGTCATTAAAACAAAATCCAGACTCGCTGATCATAAAGTACATCACCAAAAATTATTACAATGATTTCAATCATACTTCGGTATATTTTATTTTAAATTAGCTAGATAGAAATTGAAATATCTGCAGAGAATGGTTAATTTGAAAATAAATAAATATCGCACACATAAATATCAAAAGGTATAACGTTCAAATACCAAATCCACACTTTTTAATTTGTAGGGAATTTCCCATTCAAGATGGAGAAAATACAGTAGTTCTCTAAGGAGACACATGGGAGGGTAATCAAGAGAAAAATAAAATAAAAAATTGATGTATAGTTTCCACAAAAGAATGACATAAAGCGGGAAACTTTATTCTATCCCAAAGAGGTATATAATTTTCGGTTTTTTTCTTTAAAGAATGGCCAGATAAAAGTAATACAAAAAAAGTTCTATATGAAGAAAAGAACATGTAATTTTATTAAATGCACCTGCAAAAGTTGAATGTGGGTTTAAAAAATACCATATTCATCAACAGAACTGAAGGATTATGATTTCTGTTGAGAATCTTGAAAGAACTCGCATGTTTACAATGGCAACAGTTCGCCTTATAGATACTGAAGCTTTTTATGAAATGAAAAGTCGATGATTTAAAAATGCCATAACCATCAATAAGAAAAAAGATTTTGGAAAATAATTAAGGAATAATAATATTATTATACTTTTGAAAAAGGAAAAAGATTTGGCACTTTGTGTTTTCAGAAAATAAAATATTGAAAAGAAAAACAAAAAAATAATTAAAGGCTTGATGTTTGAAGTTCAAACTGGCATAAACATCATCGAATCACTTTTCAACAAATCACAGATCACATTATACTGCTTTTGTTTAAGGGTAGGTGGAAAATTTTGGAGTCTTTTGACTTTCAAAAGAAGGGATGAAAGATAATCATGAATCAATTACGATGGAAAAAATATTCATAATTCAGTAATTTTAGTAAATAAAAATAATTCTTACCCCCATTATGTAAGTGAAGCATAGACTTTACCGGTCTTATTGTATGGCAATAGGGTTAATGAATTTCATAAATGATAAAATGTTTTATAAAACGGATTCTATACGATTTAAACTCTCACCATCAGCTTATAGTATACTATGCTTATTTCAATTTATTTAAATTCATTCAAATTCATTTTTATATTATTAAAAAATATTCTGCTTAATTGGAGCAACACAGAGAGGGATTATATTCGGTGTTAGATTCTTAAATCACCCCACTTACTCCCACTCGATACCGAAAAGCAAAAGAGATTTCCCTTTATCCGATGGTTGTTTATTTGGTTATAAACATCTATTTTGGTATTCGATGACGCGATTCTGAAAAATATTATACCTTAAAACCAAAAAAAAAAAAAAAAATTGATCGAATGAAGAAACACAACCACCAAGAACATAATATCTGAGTTTATGATATTTATAAGGGAAGTAAATGGTCGTCAGAACATTAAAGACTGTTTATATATTATATATTCTTTAAAATGAGGTTCACAAGGTTGATAGCTCCTAATTATAACTATTTCAAGGTTTGAGTTGTAATGAAAATGTCACCAGAAACTGAATGCTAGAATCATTTAATAACCAGTCTTCTCTTTATGTTTTGAAGATAATCACAGAATAAAACCAATAACTTGCGAAATATAGAGATCTCATAAAAACATAATCGAGAATACACAAACTTATAAAACAAAATATAAGATGTCTGAAGAAAAAACCACATACAAAAATACAATCAGGAAAACGGGAAACCAAAAACAAAGATAATAAACAAAAGGCAATAAAGATAACAATAATTTCATTTAGTATCATAATATAAATGAGCCACAGGCCAAATAAATATAAAATACTATAAATAGCCAAAAATATCAAAGAAAACCGTGCACCAGTACACAAAATTCCAGATATTCGGGTATAGATAATGTGACGCGATATATCAAATATCGTTTCACAAGCATAAGGATAACCAGTAATGAGCCCTATAAGATAAAAACCTGATAGTTCGACAGTAAACTACATCAGCCAGGATGAAGATAACTAAGATTCGAATTAACAAGTGGATAGTTTGTAATACCTGAAAAAACCAGCAGGATAAAGTTGAAAGGGCTTAGGATAAGATAGATCGTTGATGACAAGAGGATTATCAAAATCCGGTTGGGAAAAAAACGACCAAAACCACAGGTGGCAGATCCAAGATACATAAAGAAGAATGCAAAAAGAAAAGATGAGAATAAGTGAGGACATAATAAGAATGGTGATAAGATGCCAAAATATAGCTGTCAAAGTTAATGTCTCTTGATGTTGAGGAACCTGAAAGCTGATTCCCGTTGCCAAACAGAGTAACTTTTTATGGTCTTAAGGAAGAATGGCAGCAAAGGGAAGAAGGCAAGACCGATAGTTAAACCGGTAAAAGTTAATAATACTCCAGCAAAAGATGTAATTGGGTTGATAAGCATTATATAGGCAAAAGATAACCAAGTGTAAGAATCCTTTAAAGGAGCATACATACTGGCTAAAAAGCCTTTTTTGCCATCGCCTTTATAAACAGAATCGGGCACAATGGGAACCAATGTAGGAGAGTTGCGACAGTTAATACAACTATCAACATGAGATCTGATCATAGAGAAGGATTTAATTTGGACAGAAACAAAGAATCTGGCAAGGGTAGAGGAGATCCAAGCAAAGATCAAACCGATGGGAAGGACAATCATCATACTAACTGAGGTAACGAATAAAGCAAATACAATTGAGAATGCAGAGAAACCAACAGCAAAGCTAATAATTTGGAACAAGACAGCAAGCCAATTTGTAGAATCAGAGAACGAACCAAGGTAAGAAGATTTCTTAGAACACCCAACACAGACTGATGAGGGAGTTGGAAGGAACATAGGCTTTGATTCGTTGTAAAGAGGGGGAGGATTTCTAGATTCCATATCGATGATAGCCATCATCTTTTCATCCTTTTCGGTTGAGGAGCGAGTAGTATCGCTGAGACGAGCGGGGGCGTATGGGGGAGGAGAATTAGCACCAGATCTTTCGTTAGCGGGAATTTCGGGGCAAAACATAACTTCGTGGAGCTTAGCAGGCTCTGGAGAAGAAACATTATAATTTTGATATCCCAAAGAAGAGATCTCGGCAGACAAATCAATTTCGTTAAGGGTAGTGACCTGCACCATTTTTTTAATAGATTTAATTTCCAAAGTTAAAGGTGGAAAATAAGTACTATGCAAAGAAAACGAGGAACCCATGAGAATGTGGGACCAACACTACATTTATAATATTTCAGATATGTAGAAATGTCATAAAATCCAATGTGCGAATTGCATTGTTTTTTAATTGGATTAGCAACGGACGCACAGAAAACAGAAAAGGGATCTTTAATAATAATTAATCTAAATTTAGAAATATGGTAATATTTCAGTACTAAATTCAAATTCTTTTAAAACAGCCAGCCATTAATATGTACAGAAAAATAGTGTACGATGTCTATATTATTTTATAGCGTATTAAATTCATAAATTATTGGATCATAAAAATTCCATAATAATTATTTGGATTGGGGATACAGGGATTTGTAATTGAAACACAAGTTTGTACAATTTTGAACATATATTCTGAATTTGTGTCTCAAGAAGTTTTGTTTTATTGGATGTAATATATTATGCAATTACATAAACGAACAATCAGAATCAAAATCGAAGGTTTTCTGTTAAAGAAGGTTATGTGTTTATGGGAGAAGACCATGGGAAAATAGTGTCAAAGGCAAGTTCATCACAGGGCGAGCAGTATTACGCTCAGAATATATTTACAAATCAGTATTTTTTTTATTGACAAGTTGGTTTTACGACGAATGGTGTCAGAACAGATTCACAACAGCAAATCTTATTTTGAGCTTAATTGTCAATCATTTATGAAGGAAATATTATTCCTTTAGCAAGATGGATGTAACTATAATTGACGTTGTCTAATTGGGACATTTTTAGAAATAAAAATACGATTGTCGAGAGTATTTAGCGCTATTGGGTTTAGCTTATTTCCATATCAGTAAATATGACTACTTTTTTTTTTATCACATAATCCGGCAAATATGGTATTTTCCTAATTAAATGTATCAAAATACTAAATGAAATAGTACTAGAAACTGTTTGGCGCTTTGTGCTAAGACTCCATACCCAAGTTTTTTTAGCCAATGTTGGTATGTGGGAATAAGCTGTACTGTCAAATAGTTACTTTACAAACAATAAGACAAAGTAATATCATGTAATAAAATAAATCTGTGGTGCTAGCCTTGCGTCCAATAAAGGAATAAAGAAGGAGTAACACCACATGAAAAAATGAACTAATAAGAAAAAATTTCCCCTGTAAACTATTTTTATTACAGCGATTAGTATTAAATTATTGTGTATACAGGATTTTTAAATCTAATAACAAATGTGTTTTTCTTTTAGGCTCCAATGGTTTGCAATGCGAATGAACATGCAATAATTAAAATTTGGGTCTGTTTATTCCATCCAGTGCCTAAACCTGCCTAGATATTTTATTATTTTGATTTAGCATTTTCAAATTTATGAATGAGATACGGTTAACTAATAAATTTCGACTAATTTGGGTCTAATCTGACTATTCTGTTCAACTTTATACTATTTAAAGCGGCTTTCGACTTTATATGAAGAGTTCTGCTATTTTAAGTCTCTTTCGACCAATGTTGAAAATATGGCCTATCAAAGTGTAAATCTTTTTAGATATATTTTCAGCTAATACTAACCCCTACATATGGGATATTCCTTTCAAAACCAGACTTTTTTTTTATGTGTAAACCATTGGCTACTCTTGATTTATTTAAAATCTGGCCAATAAAAATAGAAAAACATACTAGCTCTAATAAATTTTCAACATTTTACCAATAGAAAACTATCTTCTAAAATTCATATTTTGAATTACCCAATAACTCTATTTTTTATCTAAAAATCATGTTTCCAAATTAGGAAAGTGTATGCTCTTAACCCTTCCCGGGCCCAAATTTGTGCCTTGCCCCTATTTGCGTATATTTACGATTACAATTGGTTCAAAAATATGATTAGCCCAATGGTATACAAATAAAATTAAACTAATAATAAAATTGAGCGGAAAGTGGAAGCCATTTTTTGTACCATCGCCCCTGAAAGGGTTAAAGAGAATATCCCATTTATGGGAATGCCTCTATTATCCCTTTCATGGACACAAATTTATTGTGATCCTATTAGTGAAATTTATCTAGTGCTACTCGTTGAAAAAAAGAATTAGACCAATTATAAAAGTTAATTTTAAAATAGGTGTTTCTATTTTCCTGAAAATGGTGGTAGCAATCGTATCTGATGTTCTGAAAAGTATAAGAGTGATATTATTTGATTTAATAAATTTTTTTTTTTTTGATTGTACATTGGTCGAAAAGCTACTTAAAACAGTAGCAACCCCATTTAAAATGGGAAAGTATCTATTTAAATTAGCATTTTTAAAAATAAATATAATTTTATCCAACCAAATAAAACTAAGTAAATACTTTAACGAATTTCATCCAATAAATGCGGAATTAATTACAATCCGCTAAAATCAAAGGAAGATTTAGGTAGGGTCCAAGAAGAAAAATCCGAAAAAGACAATTTAAGTGTAAACAATTATTAAATTTGTAAAAAAAAAATTGCAAATTATATTGTTAATATGAAAATATTTAATGGTAAGTGGTTGCCCCTAAGAGTGAAATACCTTGCCGTGGTTTAGGGGATTAATAGTGTACTTTTCGAAGTGCACTAAACTAAAATTTCACGCAGCGTTGTACTATTCTTGGTTGGGAGTAGTGGAGATAGCGCACAGCGAATCGAAGGACAGCGATTCCAGAGGAGGACCATCTAGAAACAGGAGGAACCGATAGTTTAGCACAGCTGAGACATAGTCTAGTGCACAAGTCCAGCGTTCGACAGTCAGACGGATCTCAGCGTCTAACAGCTATTTGTAGGAAAGCCATTTCGATCAATCCCACGTTTGGGTAGGAGCCTAATTTTATTAATCCTGTTAGAATTAGGCTCTGACTAGGAGCTCAGTAGATTCAATGAACTGTTGTTCATTGTCAAAGAGCTTAATTCATGACTGCACGTAACC
>LSSL01000055.1:27338-52321 GCA_001953115.1 Smittium mucronatum | reverse complement strand
TTCAAGTTTATAAATAGTGAAATATAAAAAACAATTATATTTGTGCTATTTATTATAAATGAGGAGCTAAAAAAGTGAATGTTTTTTTAAAAAGTAAAAAAAAGTGTCTCTACGATTAACTATTATATAAAAATATTTTTGTTAATTCTAAAAGGAAAAATAAAATTTAATTAATCCCATTTGATTCCTGGGTGGCGAATGATTATTATAGCTATTTCATAAGTATCAAAATTCATATCATTCAGAAATTATGGTAGATAAATAAATATAAAAACATATAAAGTATTGATAAATAATAAAAATTTGAACGTATTTTTTAGAATATTGTCCTCACTAGAGATAGCAGTGGAATTTTCTGCCAAAATAATTTAGCGTGGTAAGATAAATGTGAGTTTAATTTCTATAAAAAACTTATGAAAAAAAATTTAAGCAGATAGTATTCTATTTTAAATAAATACCCAGTAAAAAAGTGTAAAAAGAAAGAAAGTATTACAAGATGTTTTTGAAAAATTTTTAAGAAAAATTCACACATCACCCGCAGATTTAAAGGATTATAAAACTCCAAAATTGATAATTTTGAGATTATAAAAACCTATATTAATATTATAAAGATAATTTTACTATTGGGAACCTATAAGAGCTTCTATTTCAAAAAGAGGTTTTATATTCCAGATTTGAAATATATAAAGGTCCATGTTTCCGATGAATAAGATTTTATAAAAAATAATGTTAAAATCCTTACATTAATCAATTATATGACTGTACCTGGCCTTAATTACAAAAAAAGATAATTTTCATCAAATAATTAAATCAAGATATAGTATTACACAAACAATTTTTAAGAATGAGTTTCAATGCTTAAAAATTCATAAAATAAATCGCTGTGAGAAAATCGTATTTTTTATAGTCCAAATAAACAAATATGGTGTATTTTAGTATGATAATCCCATAAACATTATGAAAAGTATGATTTTTACGTACTTATTATCACCAAATCGAGATAATGAATGTTTTTATATTTTAATTTTACTGGTTTCGATCAGTTTTCAAGACCCGTTACAAAAAAAATACAAAAAAAAATTATACAAAGCCTCGAAAACAAAAAGAAATAAAAACGTGGCATTAATATACAATCAAGATTAATTCAAAAAAAATTTCTTTTTTATCTGCACGTTTAAAAAATATAAAAATAGACTAAAAAATGGAAAATATTCCTTCATCCTACACCCCTTCGACGCTTTAGCAGCTTCTTAACCACTAAGAATTGGTTCAAGAACAGATATGTTATAATTTAGAATAAATCTTTCACTTGAGAAAAGCTCAAGGGCGCTTAATAAAATAAAATACGTGGAAATATAATTTAATAATAAATGAAAGTTTAGAAAAAAAAGAAAATCCAAAGTGTAAATCGAAATTAAAAATAAAACCAGATAATTTAATCCAAAAATTCATAAATAAAATACACCTCATAAAATATTTGTATTAGTAAGAATCTAAATTTTCTAATTTTGTTGCAGAAAGAATTTATTAAAGAAAGAAATCTAGACTCTAACTTATTACGCAAATATGTATAAAATTGGTTATGCTAAAAATATTTAATTACTAAATTAAAGTATTAAATCGACGTAATGGTATAATATCTTGTGAAATTTGTATTTTAAAATTATTACCGACAATTCTTGGTTCAAAAAAAGACATTTTTAAGGGAACATATAATTATTGGAGTATTCTACTTATATACACATTTTCAAGGTTTTTTTTCGGATAATTTAGACCAAAAATTATCTGGAATTAAAAAAAATATCTAATTTAAAAATATATATATATATATTATGTTATGATTATTGTTTTTTTGATATAAATCCAAAAAAAATATTGAAAAAACATAACTATAAAAAGAGTTATGAGATATTTTTTTGCAGAACATACTAAATATAACTTTATCATTGAGATGAAAACGTAAATTTTATTCTTAAATTAAATAGATGACAACCCATATAGTAAATAAATAAAAAATAATGATATTAAAAGAAAAATAAAGGTATTTTTTAGGGGTATAAAATTGAAATTATTAGCCCGCTTACATCCTATTCAGGTCTAAAAAAGATAAAAAAATCATGTTTTCCTATTTTATTTTTGTTTAAAGTAGAAATTGACTAAATAAACAATATAAAATTTCAGAAAAAGTTACGAAATTTTCGAACTGTTAATTTTTTCTAAATGATAATCATTTGTAATGTGAAGGAACTAAAAAAACTCTGTTTAAAAGCTCGGATTTTTGAAGAGAGATATACCGTTATTCAGTATTTTCTCATACTAAATATTTAATCTAAAGCATATTTTTTCTGTATAATACACAAAAATATTTTTAATATCTATTAATACAATAAAAAATCATGTTTTTTTGATTATTATTAACCAAAAGATACATAACTATCATTAAATTCATTCAAAGAGCGAGAAAATAAATAAAAAATACTTAATTTAAAAGCATAGAAATAGTATTTATCTTTGGGTTATTTGATATTTTAGTGCGCTTAAAATTAGCTTTTTCTTTTTTTTCGAAGTTTTCTAAAATAAATTATTTATGTGAGAAAAAACTTTATTTTAATTTTGCGAATTTTTAAATTATTAAATCGATATTTTTTGAAAAAAAAATTCTTCCGGAAGATAAAATTATCAAAAGGTATGGTTATTTATATCTAGAAATTAAATTATTTTATCTTTGGGTAATTTTTGAAAATAATGGGTTATACTTATTATTTTTTAATTATTTTTAATTATGAACTTTCAAAAAAAATTCATTTCATAAGTAAAAATTAATATTTGATTATATTTTTTTACTTTTAAAAGAAAGCAAAATGAAATTTCTTTTCTTAAACAAATAAGATATACTTTCATACATACATATATATATATACATTAATTTTTATAATACCAATCAATTTATTATTTTAATTTTCCTCAATCTCAAAGCTTTTTTTTTCATAAGCTCCATGCAAAAACTTCTTGGTTTAAAATTCGGAAAACTTTCTTAGTAAGATTAGTACTTTTTTTTAATATTCTATTGGATATAGTTAGAAGTTAGTTTGAAAACACCCTTAAAATTTTCACAAGGGCTTGAGTTAATTTCATTTATTGATTAAAATACCACCTAATTTTTTATAAAAAGAAAAAAATGTTCTCATTTTTAACTCCTATATCTTTAAATTTCTTCAAATAATTTTTTTGGAGGGAAAAGATCATAAGAAGCAGTCTTTTTGGTAAAAAATTTCCGTTTTTTCCAATAATTGTGGGACTAAAATTATTTTTTTAGAGTATTATCAAGAAAATTAAATACAATTGATGATTTAGTAGTCTTAAAATAAAATTCGTCACCAAAAAAATTTAAAATTTACAAAAAATATCCTAGAGAGGTTTTAATTTTTTATTGAATCAGATATAAAATTTTCTAAAAAATTGAATTTTTACAAAATAAAACCTTATCACCGTAGGTAAATTAGTTTTTAAAGGTAAATTTAATATTGTTAATCTTATTTTATTTTTTTAAAAATTTGGAGAAAATAAGGGGTTTAACTTGTTTAATATACATAATTTTTGGTTTTTATTTACGTGATTTTTCCGCATCATTTAAAAAATAAGTTACTTAGAAATTTTCTTATATCAAGTATCAAAATATTATTTTGAGAACTTATACCAGGGATTTTTTAATTATTTTTTTTTGAAAATAGCCATTAGTAACCGCTTTTTAAATCATAACTTTACTAGTATTATTATAAAATATATATTGATTCCATTTAAAACTCTCAATTTTATGAAGATTATAAAAGCGGTATTTATACTAAGTACTGCTTTAATAGTAAAACTAAAAAATAATAAATAGTTTTTATTTACTCATTTTAAAAAATTAATTTTTTTTTTTCATTTTTGGAATTTTTCTGTTATATGGTATGTTATAAATTTCAAATAAAATTTAATTATTTTTAGAATTGATAAAAATAGAGAAATTTTTTTTTTCAGAGTTTTTATTGATAGTTAGATTGAGACAATTTTATCTTTATTAAGAGCTTACACTATTACTCCTTTTTTTTCTCGAAAAAAAAATGTTTAAAATAAATTTAAAATATTCTTAATTATTTATATTTAAGTAAAAAAGAAATTTTTTAGATAGTAATAAACTGAATTTAAATTTCAAAGATATATAGCTCAAAATTATATTACTAGTAATCAGATGTATTTTTTCTAATAAATTGACTGTAAAAAAGAAAATATTTTTACTTATATTAAAAATCAAATAGAATGATTCAGCAAAAAATTAAAAATGTTTTTTTATCATTTTAAGAATGATTTTTTTTTAGCCTTTTTGTTCTTAAAAAGATTTTTTATAGCTAAAAAGACTCTAATTTTGATTTAAATCTAAAAGTTCGATTACGATATTACTAGAATATTTTAATTTATTATATAAATAATTGAAAATCAAATAAATGAAAAATCAAATCCTTCCATTAATTCATAAGATAATTTTTTTGAATAAATTAATGAATATTAAACTAAAAATATATATAATGATATAATAATATTCCGAAAAAGAGATTTGTTCCTTTATTATTTCACAAATTACCTATTATATTTCAAAAAATACAACTGAATTATTTTTTTGAATGTTTAGTGGATTATTTTTGATAAAATTAAATATTTTTGTTAAATTCTAAGAAATTTTCGGAAAATAAAACTGTATCCCTATTTGAATTTTTAAAATAAAATACGAGCTTTATTCTCTAATAAAGTTTTATATATTTAAATCTGGGAACTTCTTTTTTGGAAAAAAAAAACAAAGGAAGGTGTTGAATTATTTTAAAACTTTATTTTTTTTATAAGTTTCTTAATATGCTGCATAATTTCACATGATAATTAATTATCGCTGATATATTTAATTTTGTTAGAGTTTGTGTATAGCTTGATGAAAACTAATAATAAATAAAATACCATTTTTCAAAACCCTGTTCCTCAGTTACAAGATTACTAAAAAATATGAAATATTGGTGCAGAAAGTGGATTTTTCGTAATCTTTAACAAATAGCGTCTTTTAAAAAAATGATAACCTTGTTTTCATGAAATTTAATAAAGTCAAAAATAATTAGATTCTTACGTTTTTCTTTGTTAAAAAAATTTACAGAGAAAATAAAAAATAAATGAAAATATTTGCATATAGAATACTTATTTATTTTTTCTTTTTTAAGTATACATACAAATTTATAGTTGTACATATGGATTTTATTTATAGAAAGTAACTTATTTATTCAATAAATTTCATTTTTTTCATAATCTACACTTTTTTTAGTTGTTTTAATGAGCAAGAAAAAGTAAATAGTATAAAAAATATGGGGAAATTTCTCAATAAAAAGGGTTTAATTTTCAAAAAACTGATATAATTTTAGGAATACCCTTGTTTAAAAGAAAGAATGCTGATATTTTTTTAAAAAAATTACTATTTTATTTTACTCAGGGAATAATTTATCCGGTAATCTCAATGAATTCTATATTAATTATTTATGAAATCAAAGAAAGAAAAACTTTGATAAACAGTTTTTATTTATTAAATATCATAAGATAAAAAAAAAAAAAACTAACGTATAAATTCACAGATTGAACCTTAATGTAAAATTTTTTAAAAAATATATGAGAAAAAGATGTATTTCGCGATTTAATAATTTATATATAACTTATAAAAATAATCTTAAACACAATAGTTTTAGTTCTTAACAATTATTTTTCCGTACACAATTCTCCATATTTTCCATCCTTAAATTCTCTAAAAAAATTTTTGATAAAAAATTGAAAATATATTTATAACGTAATTTTCTTTTATGCAATACATTTTTTTTGTAAAAACAAAAGTTTAATTTTTTATAATTAGCATTTTTTTTATAATATTTACATTAATTAAATATAATATTATTAATTTTTGGATACTATTTGTTCTTGTTAATTTTTCTACATCCCCCAATAGTCCATCTATTCTTTATTTTTTCATCCAAAAATAACATCCTTTAAATTTTCAAATTATTCCACAAAAATGAGACCTCTTCCAGATATCTAGTATCAAATTATTTTTTTGAACTGAATTTAAGTCGATTGAAGACTTAATTATTCATTTGGCCGTTTTAAAAAAGCTGAATTAGAGAGAGAGAGTGTGTGTGTGCTAGTTCTTCTGTTTTAAAAAATATCTCATAGATACCATTAATGAGTATATTAAATTAATTTCTTTATTAATTGTGATTTTTATCAGTTCTTTTATTTCAAAAAGTCTTTTTTATTATTGATATATAATTTAGAAGCTCTTACTGAGACAAAAAAGTATATATATCATTATGGAAAATTCAAAAAAAAAAACAAAAAAATATAGCTTATTACGTTTAAAAAATGATTGGTGTGGTTTAAATTAAAATTTCTGTTTAAATAACGCATTATGTAATATGAAAAATAATAAAATTTTGTGATAAATATGATTTTAATCAGATAATTATGCTTTCATTAAATTGGGATCTATCCAATTAGATAAATATTTTTAACTATCAAACTTAATTAAAATAGGAACTCTTTTATGTTAAACAAAAAAATATTTGATTTATAATAAACATAAAATTCTTGTTTTTTTTTTTTTTTGCATAAATGGAAGTCCCTTATTAAAAAAGTATTAGCTAGTGATTAATTTCGCATCTGAAGAATTTTTTTCTAGTATTTATAATATAACAAAAATTAATTATAAAATAACTTTGATTTATTGTTAGCTATTTACAAAGATTAAAAATCCAATAAAAAAATATTTAGAGAATAGTATTCATCCTCATCCTCCCAAGATTTTTATGTTTTTAGAAGTGTTTTTTTTTCGGAATTTTTTTTTCAGATTTCACGGCAAAATCGAAACAGCTTATTCACAGTTATGCTTCAAGATTTTTATTATTGGGTTATGTTTTTTTATTATTTGATTAAAAAATAAGACAATTTATCGTAATATAAACAATAGTAATACTATAATGGCAGATAATTTATAAAAAATACAAGAATAGTTAATAAATAATCCGAGAACGGGCGCTATATATCGAAATTATACGCCTTTCATCAAAATTTGGTTGTGGTTTTTAATAACTTTCATCGTTTACTGTATTATATGATTGCTTTTTACAAGTCTTTTATATTATAATCCACTCGCGTTAAAAATACTAAAAATAAATTTTTACTCAAAATATGGAAAATATTTAAGAGTGAAATTTACTAATTTTTATTTCACTTTGATGAATAACACATTTATATCGTATAATAGATATACCTAACAATAAAATATGCATTTTTTTTCAAGAAAAATAATCATAAATTACCTCCATATATTTCTACACTTATTTCAAAATAATACACAAGATCAATAAAAAAATTAACATTTCCATAAAAAAATACTTAATTCTATTTTTAAAACCAAATTATCATATAAAATTTTCTAATGTGCTTTTAATTTAATTTTTTAATTTAGATTGTTAAAATAAAATAAAAAAAACTTGCAAAAGGCCTTGCTGAAATCACTTTCTTTTATTGATAGAAGAAAAAATATTATTTTTCTGATTATATCCTAAAAAATATAATATATAAAAAAGATTTCTATAGAACACATAAATAAAATACGTAAATTTTATGGTTTCTATTATTAAAAAAATTTATAATTAAATCATTTATATTTTTATAAATATTTTTGATGATTAAAAATAAAATATCAATAATGATCTTTATTTATTAGATTGTTTTTTTAAAAAATAATTTCTAAAATAATGAAATACATTTTGAATGATTTTTTTTACTACTTGTTCAATAAAAATGGACCATTAGAAATTATTAAATCTCATTTTTTCAATAATAAATTTTGATTAAACTGATTATAAAAAATATTATATGAAATTCAAGTCTATGATTTATAGCTAGACCAAATTTAACGGAGGAAAATTTTGGGTAAACTTTGAAATTTTGATATTTTAGAAAATAATTTTAATTCTAAACTATATACACCCAATTTTTTTTTCGGAAATTTATTAATAGTAATATAAGAAAAATATTTAAAGATGGAACAGGTGCTTTGAATTCTGTATTACTTATAAAAAAACTCTTCAGTAGAAACAAATAAATTCTGAAGCTATGAGTTTTTTTTTTTAACTCCTAATTAATTTCAAATGGCTTAAAATTCAATGAAATATTCGAAAAAAATCTTATATTTTACCGAAATTCAGCCAAAAATCCATTTTTTCAAAAAAATATCAGCAAAGAAAATTGTGGAAACACAGCCTTTATTTTCTAAAATTCACATATATTTATAATGTTTTAAATATATTTATAAACTAGAAAAATATATAAATTTAAAATATTTTATAAATAAGATTACTATGATATTTTTTGAAATTATGAAATTATATTGATATAAAAAAAAAATATGCTTTATAATACCTCTAATTTTAACCTAAGAAAATTTCTTAGCTTAAAAATATCATCAAATTAAAAAATTAGTAGGAAAAAAATTGAATAGAAAAATATTTTATGATCAATTTAAATAGAAAATAAAATAAAAATTTAACGAATATATATTATTTTGAGAGAAACTTGTGGTAGGGTGCACTTTTTATACCTATTTTTAATTATTCCCTTTTTGTATAATGAAAGTCTAAGCACGCCTGACAACTCTTTTTAGTCATTTTAATATTGTTATTTAGGTTTGATAGTATTATCTTTATTTTTTAATTGAAATTATTTTGTATTTTTCGGACATTTTTTTCCGATAGTTGGTTAAAGTATTTTTTAGTGTTTTAGTTATAGTGATCTTCTTAAGCTGGGGTAATTAACTGTTAGCATAAATAATTTTAGTCAATCTTTTTAGTTTTCTTTATTATTTTAATTAGCTTAAATAGTACTATTTTTATGGTTTGCAATACCATGAATTGGTTTATTCCGATTCTTACCCTTTTTTATGTCACCACAGAGGTTTTTTCTTAGAGGCAGCGGAAGATAGGAATGGTGATAACTCTATATCTATCTCTATTAAAGCTCCTGTTTTAAGTGAAAACTTAACCAATCGATCGAACTATAGGGTGAACCGATTTTGAAGGATCTTTTATATTTACCACTAAGACTTTAGTTAGGTTCCTTCACACCCCCACCCTCACCTCCGATAAGGTTCTCGCTTGTTATTACTACCTTGAACGATGTCCAGTCGTTTCGGGATGTAAAATCAGAGTGAAGTAGAATAAGTACTGATAATTGAAACAAGGGATCAATTACTTCGATAAATGTCTGCATGTTGGAGTAAAAATAACACCGGTGATGATATGCTTAGCTCCACCTCAACTTTGATTGTATAAAAACGGTTTATTTTCATAGATTTATTCCATTATGATTGCTATAAAGAGTCTTATTCCCAAAATAGAAAGAAAGAAAAAATATTTATACGCGTCTGATATAATTTTTTTTCTAAGTTTATTTCCCGTAATTTTATTTTTTTTGTTCTAAATAAACCCAATTATTTTTAAAAAACCGTTTCGCATAAGAAATAAAAAAATATGGTTACATCTGAATTTTTTATTGAAATTTTAAAATGAAAATTTTACATTATAATGAAATTGCAATATTTCGTTTTTTTGTATTATTAATTTTTTTGAAAATATGTGTACTATTTCATCAAAGTTGGCGAAGTCTAAATTTTTTGTTTTAAAAAGTACAGAATAATTCATTCCGAATTCATTCTTATAGTATGAAAAATCAATGTAAATATAGTTTTCGCCTATTTTAGTTATATTTTAATCTTATTTTTTTTTGTGTAAAATTGGTTACATAATTATTTTTTTGAAATATGGAATTTTTGATTTTCCGATGTTTACAACCATCTAAAGCACATTGTTTTAAATTGTATTATATTTCAATTTTACATTTTTAGTATCACGATTTTATTGCCCTGTTAAATATTTCAAGAAAATTTTTAATGCTAGGTGAAAATATATCGTATCTATCGAAACAGTTCTTATTTTTTAAAAAATTATTTCTGTTTAAACTATAAAGCATAATTTAAGCTCTGATAATTCTCAATATTTTCTCAAGAAAAGGGGAAAGGGACTTTTAAAATGTTTTTTAGTGAAGATAATTTGGATAAATTTAGCTCTGATTTTATCCTTTTTCTGAAAGATTTATGAACTTTCATGATAAAATCTCTCATATTCTTTGATTTTCGCGAACTTAAAATTGTCTTCTTTGTTCAAGGGCTGATTGTTTCCAGTGCTTAAGCTATTCGGAGAGCGAAATAAACAATCGGATAATTTATTTTCCATTTTTACTATTGTTATTATAAAGATCTTTTATCCAATTTAGTGTCAAAATAATGGTATTATTTTTTCGTACTTAAAAACCGCTATAATAATATATATAAAAGCTCTTTAAAATGTGCTAAAACGATATACATTACTTTATAAATGCCATAAAGCAATTAAAATATCATTTATTTTTAGCTATAAATAATTTTTTTTAAATTTTTAGATACTTTTTTCGATACAATAATGATTTTTACATCTTCATTATTTATTGATTATTTTAATAAAATCCCGAAATTTCTTAGGAAAATTAGAGCTTTTTGTGAATTTTTCTTCAATTGGCTAAAAATGAGATAATTTAATTTAACCACACTCACGGTATTAAATCAAATGAAAATTAATATTTCAATATATGTCTGCACTTATCAATTTTATTTGAAACTTCTATAAAAATTAGATAAAAATACAATATGCATTTATATTGAAATAATCGTTTGATTTTGATATAAAAGCGTTTATATGATAAATCTGAACGATAATACTATACTTAATTTATTTTATAAATACTAAAATTTATCAAATTAGTGCTAAATATAAGTAAAACTTAGTTATATTAAAAAATTAACATTTGAATTATTATTTTTTGAATGTATTTCACAGATAAATATTTGTATTTTGATCGATTATCTGATGATGGATTGAAAAATTTAACCAAATTTGATTTCAAATCGTTTGAAACATTTTTAGGAATTTTGAATCAAGACTTTTCAAAGATGTTAAGTATAAAACGAAGAAAATTCAGACTTTCCACAAAGGATTACTTTCTTTCTTAAAAGTACATCAGACCTACTCAACCATTGGATTTTCATTTAATATAAATGTCGTCTTGACTCAAATTGTTGTAAAATAAAATAAAGATTTAATTAAAATAACTTTAAAAGATTAATTTCATGTTTGATAAAAAAATTCAGAACAGGAGACCATGGAGTTAATTTTTTTAAATAACCCTTATTCCGCAATTTTAATCTATGATTAGATAAAGAAATGCTCTAAATTGTCATTTGATTTTAGAGATCAAAGGTTTTATTATCCGGAAAATACAAAAAGTACTGTTTTAAGCGATAATTTCTTCATTTTCCTATAAAGGAGTGACCATGGTGACCATATAAAATACATATCAATTAAAAAATTCAACATAATTATATCTAGATTGGGTTTATACAAAAAAAAATCTATTAAAAACACCCGATGAAACATCAAAAGGTGAACCAAAATATTGTTAAATAATACCAGTCCTTGATCAATCGGGTATAGTCAAATATTTTCTATCAATTCTAATAAAAAAGGGTGTCTAATTGAGCCAAATCAAACGAGTTAGTAAAAAAAACTTTTGTAAGTATAATCTTTGAAAGCTATTATTACAGATTAAAAATAAAAATAAATTTAGCTTTTCATGGAGATATATACAATGCGTGAATATTTTTGACCAAAAAGCATCTAGATTATTTAATATTAGAAGTGATGGACAAGAAAATAGTTCTAACCAAAGATATTAATAGAAAGCTCTCTTATTGTCTTGAAGTTTATATATATATATATATATATATTCGTTATCTTGATATAATTAACTTTTGTTTCAAATAAAACCAAATAATTTATTTATTGGTGTATAAAATATTTATTTTTTATTATTTTAAAACATTTGTATAATCAATTAGTGCACTAATGTTTGAATATATTATATTTTTAAGTGAATTATCTAAAATTAAAATGGATTTTATAGAAACAATTTTTTTTCTAAAATTTTCTATAAATACCATTCTAAAATCCGTTTTTACCATATCATTATAATCAGATAATCTATATATATACAAGCTTTTATCAAACATGATTATATTACTTAGTCTTAAGAAAAATTATCGTGGGTTTCAGCCTCTAATAAAAATTAAGAAAAAAAAAATTAAGAGGCTTTAATGTTATTTTTCATATGATTCAAAGTTTATAAATGTAAATTTGGAGATACTATTAAATCAGAAAAAAAATAGATTTTATTTAAAATTACGTTCCCGTTATTTATTTAGTTTTTGCATTTATTTATTTTCTTTATATATAGATATTTAATTTGATCGCGTGTATCTTCCATTAAAATTTATCGCTTTAAAAACGCCGAGGTAAATTGGAATAGCACCTCGGATAGATAAAATTAAGTAATTACCCCATGTAATATATAGAATTAGATTTCATTAAAATTATTTTTTATCAAAAAGCATGCATTTACAGCTTATATTTTTTTTTATCCATAAAAAGGAGTGAAAAGGGATGATATGCATAATGAGAAGGCAAAATTTAGAATTTTAAAATCATTAGACTTACAATTATGGAATTTTATTTATATATTTGTACCAACGTGATTTATTTTCTATTTGATGATGTTTTTTTGATTTTGATAAAAAAAATAAATCAGATAATTTGTATTAGAATTGATTCAACGCTTTAATTTCCAAAAATAAGGTGTATATTGGTTTATTAGTTCTAATTTGATGATTTTTGATTTTTATCAAATAATCGAATTCTATTAAAATTTATTATTATAGTGTGTTTTTACGAAATAAATATTTTTTATTTGCAACTGGAGATCTCTATCTTTATAGCCTATTATTATTAAAATGGCTTATTAAATTGATAAATTGAGTATTGTTTTGATATTTTTATTTTTATTTCATAAATTATAGTGATTTATGATCATATCCAAATATTGCATTGGTTGCCTAATTTTTTTGAAATTTACTCGCTTTCCATCATTCACATATTTTTTTATTCTATTAAAAGTGGAATGAGCTTACCTGGAATATTAACTAATCTTTAATCCTCCGATATACCCTTTATTTTATAAGGTTTGCTGGGTTTTTTTTCGTAAAAAATCTTAATAATTATTTTAAGGTTCATATTTTATATTGGAAAATTGCAGGCTTTATTAAGGATTTCAGAGTAGTATATTATATTTTCTATGCCTAAAAAAATTATAATGATAATTTTTAAATTTTTAAAATTAATCTCAGCCATTATAAGACCTTTTCACGCAATAATAGTATGAATGTGAGTATTTTCAAACGATTCATTCTTTTTAATTTCAAACAATATGCAGTTTTCTAAATAGATTTGAAAATCACAGGAGGAGATAAATACGGCATATTTTTAACCTTTTTTTAAAAAAAATTATCTATTTATGCTTTAATATTAAAAAAAAAATTGGGAAAATAAAATAAATCATCAGAACCACAATAAGAATGCTCGCTGATATTTAATCACAAAAGTTTTTTTTTTGAATACGATTAGTAAAGATAACCATCTAATTAAATAAATATACTATTTTTTGCGTCAAATTATTATATTTTTAGTCCTTAATCACCTAAAGAAATATAATTTAGTGCTAGAGATACAGTTTTTGTTTTATTAAGATAATTTTGACTTAAATTTGTTAAACTTAATAGATATGGATATATATAGAAGTTTTAAAATTTCGGCGTCAAATTTCTAGAAATAAAAAACAAGTGAGAGAAAGGACTTAAATAGATGGTATAAAGAAAAGAATCTTCTTTAATTTTTTAGCCAATATTCTGCTAAAGATAATAAGTGGGAAAATAAATTACTCATCATCTATTTTTTTAAAGACATGATAGCATCAAATGGACGATAAATGGATTGAATTGATTTTAAAAAAATGATACGGTTGAATAAATAATCCGGAAATGAATCCAGGAAAAAAGTTTAAGTTTGAAAAATCAATTCGCTGATGGCACGAAAACATAATAATGAGATTTGAATAAACCAAGAATCCTCAAAGAAAATAGGAAAATAAGGTAAATCAAAAAAGTGTTACGAAACGAAAAATAAGGATAAAAAGAAGAGTATAAAAGGCTGTAACTAAAGTATAAAGTACAGGAGGTCACCAGGAAATTTTAAAAACATTAATTTTTTTAAAAGAGTCATATAATTAATTTAAATAAAACTTTACTGAAATAATTAACTATTTATATACACACAGTATTGAAATAACGCTATTATTCACTAGCTCTAAATTTATACAGCTATCAAATTAAAATTTGAGCCTCTGAGCAAATTTAGCTTTAATACTTATATTTTTTACTCTTTTTTTTCAAAGGGAATTCAATAAACAATAAACAAATAAAATTAAAAATTAATAAATAGGCAAAAGAAAAAAAAAAAAAGAAACAAAAAAATACTCTTAAAATTATTTTTATCTTAAAAATGACCTAAGAGACCTTCCAAAGTTCAGGAGCTTTTCATTACTCTCAGGTCTTAGTAAATTCCACTGAGCTGAAAGTTTTTAGAAAGAATGGGCTAGTCGAATGTGAAAACCCTCCACATATAAATTAGTCTTAAATTAAAATAATCGAATAATCATATCTAGAAATATCTATATAGCACATCTTTTGTATAAGAATATTTTAAAACCATTTCAATGGATTCTTAATTATTCTTGGTTTTTTTCAAATATTCTGAAGGGAGCCTATTTATCCTTGTAAAAAAAATCGAATGATTTAATTCCAGCTTTTTAATTATGCCAAATCATTTAATATATATAAAAACGCCTTTATGTGATTGGATTTCCAATTTCACAAAATAAAATGAAAATTTGAAAATTTTATTCCTTAGGGTTTGGTTTACTAAATACAGAGATTAAAAATAAAATTGTGACGTTATTTTGTATATTATAAAACTTTACGTTTTGAAATATATTAAAATATAACCAGATACTCTTGTTAAAATTTCACCACAATCTGATAGTAAAAATAATGAGCCATATGCTTTTAATTTTTGTTCTTGCTCTTCTCAATTCTTCTCACACTTTTTTTGTCTAAAATGTTTTACAATATTATGGGTACTTGTTCTGCAAAGTTTGAGGTTTATAAATTCTTTTTTAGAGCTAGTGGAAACATAACATAAAATCCTAAGGAATCACAGGTAGCTTAACAAAAAATAATAGAAGCTTGTCAACAAAGGTATGAGCATTAGAATTTTCAGCATTGTAACCACAACTCATGATGAACCTGAATTTTTCTCTGAATTTTTTTTTGATATTCTTTTCAGAACATTCTTCAAAAAAGATGAATATTTATAATGATTGAGTCGTATCAATTTCGCGTAATGGTTTAATATCCTAATCCAAGAGACTCAGATTTATCATATAAGTACTAAAAATTAAAGGTCGGAATCATAGAAACATTTAAATTAAAAATGTATAAGGTCGAAGATTTTTCGCATGAATTTAAATTCTGGATATACTTTACTGTATAAATATGGAGCTCACCAAATCAGATACCGTAAATCGCTGTGGCTGCACATTAAATTGAAAATTAATTGAAGATTTAACCTCTTTTACTCAATTTCTTTCCTATATGTGGGAGTCACATAACGAATGCATATCAAAATCCTTTAATTCCGTGTTACACGAATTTGATATTTCAGAGAAAATTTTAGGGATTAATTCGGATAAAACCTCAAGTAACTACTATTTTTTTAATATCTAAATTGGGTTCAATCCCTCATAAGATCTCAAAAATCATTTTCGCTGCTTTTTCATGCCATCAAATTAAAATTGCAGTCTTTAATTGGTTATATCAAAGAAAAAGAAATGTTTATTATAAAATTTGTGCATTAAATAAGGCTGTTTTCTAAAATATAAATAATTTATCATTACTTTATAAAGACTCATAAATCACATTAAAATTTGGCAAACCATTATGAACGCAAATTTAGATAGAAATCTACTGCAGGAGTTTTGGATATCTTAATATACCTCAAAGGGTCATTTTCAATTATGAGTCCTCGTATAGATGATAAGAAAAAAGGTATAAATGTTAATATTTGAGTATTAAAAATAAATAAAATGGCTTTCTTTATGCTTTTAATGGATTTTTTTTTAAAAAAACTCAACTAATTATGACAATAAGCTGATCTATGTAGCTCCATTGAATCAATTTTTGGTTATTTTTAATTCTAGATAATTTAATGTTCAAATTTAAGGTTTTACGGATCTCAAATGAGGTGCTACTATGGGTATTAAAGAAAAATTGCTAATTTATGAAGGGATGAAAATTTGCAAGTGACTTAATGCTTCAAAGAGACAAACTGTAAAAAATTATTTAATTAAAGATAATATATATTATAAATACAAAAATGAATTTTTTTTTGCCATCTAGTAAAGCATATAAATACTTCATTCAAACAGGAATAACATCAAATAAAGCAAAAATTTCAGAACCAAGGTTCAGGCAGGAATATTTCAAAGGTAGGAAAAATAAACAAGAGTATCCAAGCTTTATAATAATCTTTCAATACTAAAATTATTTATATATACCCAACTATAGCCTTTTTTTTTGTATCACGGAATTTTACTGTAAGATAACGTCATTAAAAACTATACTAAAAAAATATGAAAAAAAGAAAAAGGCGTATGGAAAAGACCATTATCCTAAATAAAATAAGCTCCTCTGCAGGTCTACCGGCTGAGTACCTACGGGATAAGGGTGCAATCTACCAACCGAAAGACCCCGCCTGGCATTGTTTCAATTAAGAGTATGACTAAGTTTACATGCAGTCAAGAATTAAGCTCTTCTCGATTATAGCCATAAGCAAAAAAAAGAGTTAAACTAAATATTTTTAAAATTAATAAAACTAAGGCTTTAAACGAGTTTAATGGAATACTGCGGTCAGCTAATATTTTCGCAAAATACCGATGTACTATTTTGTTTGGTATTAAACTAGAAAGGATTCCAAAGTTTTTCTAGGATGGAAAAATGCCATCTTGACATACTAGGAGCCTCAAAAGAATCTATAAGCTCCTTCTCTAATAGCTGACTGACTATTAATAACTTCCAGAGATCGCTAAGCCCAGGCACAATCGGAACCACGTTTATTTTAAATTATTGCTTTAAAAGCAGTTAAAATTATATAATAAAATTTCTATTTTCATTTAATGTTTTTTTGATAAAATTAAAGAGTATAACACCCCATTCCACATAGTATCTAGTAAAAAACTTTGGAAAAAAAATATTAGAATATTATAGAACATCTGTAGTTTGTATTTTTATATTCAGGGGTAGAAATATTCTTATCCTTCGTAAATTATTTCAGATTTCATTACTTAATATCCGAATGTTTTGGGATATTATGTTATTATAGGCTATTTATAGACGTCTTAGATTATAAAAAAGTGAGGTTTTTTTCATTATAAATAAGACTATTTTATTAAGGTGCTATGTATTGTCTATCACCTGAGAAATAGAAACTGTAATATTTTTATTCTTAAATTTTTATTTTTATATCCAATCTGGTTTCTTTTATTATCCCTTAAAAACATTTAACAACAGTTAATATCCCTTAATCAGTTCTTTTGATTTATGTTATATTCAGATATTGACAAATTTTTTTTAAAAAAACGTAAAATAAAGTTACTGTAGCTGATCTTTATTCAAGTTAATTTTAAAATTTCACCGGAAAAACTGCTTTTTCAATTATTCAACCAAAATGATAAAGGGTTTTTATTCAATACTAATTAATTATAAATTAATTTTATTAACAAAAATATTTTTAGTAACCAAATAGAATCAATTTAAAAAAATAAAAAATAATAATAAGGATCACACCCGGCAAAAAAAACATTATATATACTTAATATGAATATATTAATTCGATTTTTGGTAAATGTTTATACTTCCACAATATAAATTTTTAGCGGCTATTTATTTTATTAATTTTATGAATTAAAAAATTATTATTATTATTATTATTACAGGGGTTTTCATTCCAATAGACCCTTTTTTTCATTTGAATAGACCTTTTTTTCTGGACCTGTGGAGTCATTCTTATAACCAATAATTCATTTTAACTTATAGGCATTAATATATGTCATTATTGATTAAAATCCTATTGTTCTTAGGTATTGTAAGCTTTTTCTTTTTGATTGGTATAAATAATTATTAAGTCCAATGATAACGCTTTTTTTATTCTATTCAAAAAAATAACCCCGCAAATCTAAAAAAAGGGTCTATTGGAATGAAAACCCCTGTATTATTATTATTAGATATTATCAATAAAATTTGGTTTTTTTGAATATATTTAATATTTAATATCATCCATCTTTGTTTATTTTATAGTATTCTTAGAACCTTAGGATTTTAATGCACTGAATTTTATTTAGCAAATATTTTAATAATAAATATATATTTTCATTGAAAAATCTTCAATATCTTCACTAATATAATCATAAATAGGATTTTTCGTGCAAAAAATAATTTAAAAAAATCCAAATTTTTTATCTATTCATAATCAATAAATTATCCTCTAAATATATTTTGGTTCATACTATTACAAAATTCCATACATAGGTACATTTATACATTCAAACACATATATTTGTGGTTATATATGATTTTTAATGATTTATTTCAAGTTCATTTATACTTTTAGTATATTTTAGGTATTAAATAGAATATTAAATTTAAGAAAATTAGTCTTCACAAGAATGAAAACCACAATTTATTGACCCAAAAAATTTCGGTTAAATATAATTCCGTATCTAGGAATCCTCAATTCAACAAATTATATTTATAAAATATTCTATTTTTTAGTAACTCTATATGTTTTAATGTTTATTTTTTATTTTGTCGATTTTATTAAAGAATTTTTTTATATGATTTCGGGTCTAAAAAATATTATTATATTTGTATATTAAAAAATCGAATAATTAATTTTTTATTTAAACGACTAAGCATCTCAAATAGATTTATTAGATATAAAATAAATAATAAAAAAATGTATAACCTTATTCAAAACACTTATTTTACAGATTTTACATCAAAGTAAATATGCCATGGTTTCATTTATAGCTATCCAAAGACCTTTCAAATTATTCATTTTTTTCAAAATCGTATAAAACGGATGAAAAATTAATAAATCTATCCACTCCTAACATCGATGAAGTTTCTATGATAACTACAAAATATTTCCAAATCGATTCAAAAGCTCCTATGTAACCTCAGCTATAAATTGTATCACATGATAGAGCATTGTTTCAGAGAATTTTTAAAAATATTACAATCCTCCGTATTTGACATTTTAATGATAAATAATACCGAATATAATTTAATTTTTTTGCAGCATGTTTTTTATTAATGTGAAAATTTTCTTTTTTTTTCAATTCAATTATTTAAATTAGCGTATATTTGGAATTTGGAATTTTTCAAATAAAAGAAATTAAAAATTCATAATAAGTGGGTTTTTGGAAAAAATTTCGGAAAAATTATCCAAAAAATGCTAAAAAGATTTGCCGTTAAGATTAAACTATGTATATTGTATTTAACGTTTATAAAATATGTAAAAACGAAAAAAAAAAAAATTAAACAATAAAAATTGAAGTTTGACTTATTTTATTGATGATGATTTTATTTAAAAACTTATTTTTCAAACATTGAATTATTTTACAGCAAAATTTATTTCATTATTCTGGTAAAAAAAAAATTACCACATTTTTTTTAAAATGATTAGTTTTCTAAAACTTCAGACTTCAAGAAATTTTATAGTGGAAATCAGAAATCAGAAATCAGAAATTCTATATAACTTTTCTTAAAGAAAATCCTGCATTTAGCAAAACTGTATTAGTAATATTAGTAGAGTTTAAAAAACGTGTATTTATGGAGATTTTTGGAAATTTAAGATTTTTTTACCTAAAATAAATTCTGATAGTAGACCAGGAGATATTTCCGAAACATATGCCTTTAAGTTACTATTTCTCAAATTTTTATGCTCAAATACGAAATAAATTTACCATAATTCGCCATCCAAATTCAACCCCTTCTATAAAATACAAAATCTGAAGAGTACAATTTATATGGGCTGGTTTTTCCAGATTTATTATTAAAAATTCACTGTTGATTCCTAAATCAGTTGCAAATAAAACCGATAATAAATACCTAATATATTCTTAATGAAATCCTTAATACAAAAGGAAGTGAATAGTTTATAATATCAATCTAATTATTTTAAATAACTCATAAAGAAATTTTATCCCAGGTATCAGAATTCTTCAAGTTTATTTTATAGAAAACAATCATCGATGGCTATTAACTTGGAGGGAAAAAGAACTAAAAGTTCGGGGTAAAATTACAACATTTTTTTTAAAATATTTAAGGGCTGAAACTCTCCATACTCTCAAATTTAAAATTATGTTGTAAAAAAACACCTAAATTAGATGTTTAGATCAAATTTTTAATATAATAAAAGGTTGTTATAATATCACTGCAGAAATAAAAGAGGTTGCAGGTTTTATATGTAATAAAATCTTCACTTTCAAATATATTTCTTTAGTAGATTAGAAATGGATTTAAAAGCAAAATGCCAACTATTTTTTTTTAACTATCTTATTAAAAATATTTATTCTGTTTGATGGATTTTCAAAAAACTTGAAAAATCCCATTACTTTCGAATTTTATCGATTAAATGCAACATCTTTAATTTTTATGTTTATAATTGTTTTTTATTTAAAAGAGAATGTTCATAAATATAAATATATATTCGTATTATTTTCCTGTTAATGATAAAATGAAATTTTGTGTATTTTATATATTAAAAAAAATCTATATTTGAAATTTATAGATAAAAATATGCTTTATATGATTATTTTATATATAAAAAGTGAATGACTATTTTTTTTATAACCGATTTTTTTACTGATTTACAGTTATTGCTACTTGTGTTAACTAATTCTTTATTGATATATTTTTTATATATTGAAAATTATCACAAAAAATTTAGTCAATCAAAACAATTATAAATCGCCAAATTTTTATTTAAAAAAAAAGCAAATATCTGTTCTTCTTATTTTTAGTAATTTTTTTTAAAGAGAAAATTTTAATACAAAAATATCCGAAAAAAAAAAGCAATTCACATGGTATTAAAAATTTTAAAAAATTTTTAAAATTTTTTTTTCACCTAGCAGATTTATAATTACAACAATACTTAAATTGATCTATATTATCGATTGTGATATATATTTTATAGCTTTCTTTCATGATTCTATATTATTTATATATAAATACATTGTTTGAGTTTTAAAAATTACGACCAATATAAACAGGATTTTAATTCATAAATTTAGGCTCTGTTACTCATCAAAAAATTCATATTAGATATAGATTCATATTCATATTCTCATATCTTTTTTTAATTTTTGTTTGGTTAGAGATTTTCTGTTTAATTTTTTTCTTTCTATTTCTATGTATTTTTTCCTAATATAACACTGTTATGAAAAAGAAGGAACGCGTGCCAGAAATCCGATTTTAATGGGCTAAATCAAGACTCACATACATTGTTTTTACAAATATAATTCTTAAAATATTAAGATCTTTATAAAACCTTCTCCCTTTCCATTTTTTTAAATTGCATCGATAAAAAACGTTTACCATCAAAAACCAAAAACTGGACCCGTTTTTATAGTTTCATTAGACAACTTTCTCGAAACATAATAATAATGAAAAAAACATGATTTTTACCTCGTAGATAAAATTTTTTCGGTTTTTTTAAAAAGTAAAATAAAAAGTCTTTGGATTTGAAATTTAGAAATTTTTTATAGCCTTTTATAAATATAAACTAATTATTAAAGGTGAATATTTAATTAAAATTGTGTAAATTTATCCATTGGAATAATGTTTAAAGTATTTTAAGCTTGAATTATATATATATCTGCACAATAAATATTAATCTGTGTAATTTTCTAGTTTAGATTTGCAAATTAACAGGAAAATTATTTTGAAATACTTGAAGGCTATGTTTTTCAAGCTTTTTTTTTCCTGCTTTGAGTATAAATTCAAATTCGATATTATTTTTTGAACTTGAAACCAATTTTTTTCAAGAAAATGATTATCGAAAAAAAAATTCATAAACTTCTATGTGGCTATGGATACTAAATTTAAAAAGCAGATCAGAGATAAAATTACAATAATTAAATTCCATTGAACGAAAAAGAATTTAGGGCCTGATAAATAAATTTTTAAACAAATTCTAAAAGCATAAACCCGTTTAATAATTAAGTGTATGATCGAGTCGAGTTTCAATTTGTGAAATATGATCTTTGGAGAAAAAAAATAACGATTATTAGCCACGATACAATTTTAAGTAGTTATTAGCTTTTTCCTATTCAGATCTATGATAAATCTTATATATTCTCATATTGTCATAAAAAAAACATAAAATACAAAATCCATTTGGTTCGATTTAATTTTTTAAAAATAATTAAATAAAAATAAAACATTTTTTCAAAACTACTATTATTAATAATTTTAAAATCTCAAAAAACCAAAAAAGATATATACTTTTACACATCAATGCGTTTAAAAAACAAGAAGAAAATTTTAACTTAAGATTTACATCAGATCGAAATAATGCCTTTGGGATCAATATTTAGAGGTTTAGATGCATAAATCGGCAAGTTTTATAAAAAGTTTAATGCAAGTAAAGATTTATAGATTTATAAATAATATCAATTTTGTGGTTACATCCCAGTTAAATACTACATTTTCCTTGTATCATTAATTATTAGATTTTTTTTATTAATAGATGGAATATATGGTTATTGATTTTTATTAGTTATCGAATAGTATCCGTCTTATAAAATGATTTTTGAAATGTGAAGTGATTCACTCCTAAATTGCAATAAAGATATTTTTTTTGATTTTTATTACTGAAAATAGGTTTCCAAAATAAACATGGGCCAGTTTTTTTAAAAAAAATACATCTTGAAAAACAAGAAGGATTACTTCAGATTGTATTAGATCTTTGGAAAATTAACGAATTTAGTCTACATGTGAATTCAGATATATTATAGTATATCTAAATCATTTACTGAATCAAAATAGTTGCAGTGTTTAATAGTTAGATGATTTAAGGTAAAAGGTAAGTATTTTTTTTATCAAGTTCCGAAATTCAGGGAAAAAAAAGGGAGTTTGCCACTATATTTTGAAAATAAATCTTTAAGCATCATTGTTATTATTTTCAGGTAAAATCAATTGAACGAAAAGTCTTAGTAAAAATATACTTTTGGTATAATTTCTTAAGACAATGAAAACATATTTAGAATAGTTGATGTTATTAAAAAGGTTCCATTGAATTAATGCAATCTGAGGTCTAAATGAAATATTCATCGATTAAAATTGTATAAAATCTAAATATTAAATTATGAATATGAATAAACCTAAATATGGTATACGGATGTCTCCTAATTAGAACTATCAGTTCTGAGTTTACATTAGAGAGTTCCCCATGTGGTAAATAAATAAGTCTGATATTTTATAATATGGATAGTATATAGCAATTGTCAAGAACATTAAAGACAAAGAGATCAAATCAAATTAAGTTCAAATATTATTAGATAACATATTAAGCCTGCATAAAGATAACGATCTTAAATCAGAGCCTAATGATTATCGGCTGTTGCAGATATGTTGACATTATTATGAGTGAGGACATATATTAAAGCCAGACAGAAATCGGAAAGACACATTCGAATTTTCTCCAAAATTGAAATTTATTCGACTGCGAAACAAATACGAAAGGGCTTTGAAATAAAATGAGGTTTCTTAAAAACTAGTTATTTTCTAGCGAAAATTTCATATAGTAAAAAATACAAAGCTAGAATAGCAGATATCACAGATTCGCCCATTAAAAAACAGAATGGCCACATTAATGGCTGTTAATAAGGTGTTCTTAAAAGAAATTAAGGATAAAACCCGAAAAGGGAAAAAATAATTCCGAATAGCCTACAAGAAAAAATAAAAATAACAGATTTTAAATTCTCTGGTCGAAGGAAGGGATGATATGAAGAAAATGAAAATGATTAAATCTGCAACTTTTTCACTTGGGCTTAAATTCGGATCTGAAAGCATCAAGAAAGCGTAAGTGGTAGCTATTAATAAAGGCCGATTACTGCCAAATATAAGATTTATCTATTAAATACTTTAAAAGACGCTGTCCGTTTCGAAAACCAGAGCTATCTCTAACATCAAAACACATAACTATTAACCCGAGGAAATGAAATATGAGTTAAAAAGAGAGGAACTGACAGTTCGCACTTTGAATGCCGATACAGCCATACAAACCCAAGCTATAAAATGAGCTTTATAATTTTGTGATGGTTGGAAAGTCTACATACAGTGAGACAATATCAAATTGAAGCTAACCAAAAGCTTATACCATCGAATCTAAGTTTGTGCCAGAGATAAGCAAAATTCACGTGGCAACCATCTGTTTGTACTCTGTAACTGTAAAGCTTAGAAAATCTGCAGACCAGAATAGTCAATTTCTACGATGTATAGAGCAGCTCGAATGACAGAAGAGAGGTGGGAAGTCAGTTTTCATAAAGTTTTATCTTTTTATTTCCATTATTTGTATCTTTTTAATTTCCATTATTTATATTTTTTTAATTTCCATTATTTATATCTTTTTAATTTCCATTATTTATATCTTTTTAATTTCCATTATTTATATCTTTTTAATTTCCATTATTTATATCTTTTTAATTTCCATTATTTATATTTTTATAGCGTTTTAAAATTGCTTACAATAAACAACCAT